>VUQH01083035.1:0-21787 GCA_015106775.1 Etroplus canarensis
TTGCACAAAAGCGAGCTTAACCCCTTCGTGGAGGATGTCTCGACGCTGTGATTCTCGATAAACAAACTCCTTCTCATGAACTTTCACGAAGCGGATGATGATCGCTTTATGAACGCATTTTCTTTCTCCCCCCCCCCCTTTTTTTAAAAATTTATTTATTTTTTTTTATTATTTTTTATTGTTTTTTTTTATTTATTTATTATTCTTATTTATTTTTTTGGTTTGGTTTTTCTTAATTTATTTTTATTTATTTATTTTCTATTTTTTATGATGCACAGGTATGCAGTCTGTGTGTGTGTATGTATGTGTATATGTTATGTGTTTGTGAAACAATTTTGAAAAAGACAATAAACATATTGGCAAAAAAAAAAACAAAAAACAAGTGAGGTTATCACATAGCCAGCCTGCAAGGAGCTCATAGTTGAAATCCACTATACTTTAACCCCTGCATAGAGCCGTGCTGCTGGCACATTTAGGAAGAACATTACAGCTAAACTTAAACGTCGCTACCAGCTAAAGCCAACAACATGAACACTTCTCCATAAGCACCCAAGATGCAAAACCATCATCGAACATTGTTTTTCCCCTTTGTGTAACTGTACACAGAATGCAAAGCACACTATTGAAGCTGCAAACTATTCTTGGTGAGAGAGTGGGCGTCTTGCCCTGTTTCTGAAGGGCTTTCATGGTGGGATGAGTGTAGCATAGAGTGTCTGATATGATGGATACACACACACATGCAGACACGTCTACAAACAAAAGCACATCAAATTGCATCTATTCACACAAATCCAGACACACACATACACTCACCATTTCTCTCAGGGCACAGTTGTTGCCTTTCCTACACAAGAAGAGTCTTAAGTCCTTGGTGCACCAATTTTCTTATTAAAGGTTTATTAAACCTTCTTCGGTACTCAAAGTAAAGCTTCCATAAAGGCACGGAGGGATGACAGTATGAAAGCTTTACATGCATTAGAAGTACAAACAGCAGAAGGGCAATTAATTTTAGAAATTAACAAAAGCAAGCAGAAAACAAGAAACATCAGTGAATGATTCATGAATGTGTGTGAAAGAAACATGTGCGAACAAGACAGAAAAAAGGCAAGGAAGCACCTGGAGGGAGAAACTTATTTCACGTATTTCAGCTGTGTTTCCACCTAACTGCCAAGCACATTTTAGGGGCAGCTTTTGAAATGTCACAAAAATGAAATATGAATTACTCACATTTTTGACAGAAAGGTTAGCATGACTAAAAGCATTTGCTGTGCGGACAAATGGAGAGAAATGCATCCATAAGAAAAATGAAATGGGTTCTGTAAGAATTGATTGGGTTTTGTTATTCTTTTTTCCTCTGGAAATGTTCGCGATATTTAATACTGCCTGTAGATTAAAAACAACAAAAACCAGTTAGCTAATGCTGCAGTAATGCCTGCAACAAACATCTTACACATATGAATGGCAAGAAGCAGTGGCCTCAGCTGGGGCCAAACATTTCAGAGATGACATTTTGCTTCCTAAAGCCATTTCTCTACTGTTTAGCCATAATAATAAACTTTTTCTGGAGCAATAATACCTAGCATTATTTTATAAATATATTTCTGTTTCTATTGATTGGATCATTTCCATAGCTAAAAAAATCGAATTCTGTCTGACTTGAAACAATATTACTTCTAAAATGATATTTGGACAAGCACACCGGGTTGCACTCACTGGATTAAAAAACAGGCAGCAGAGATTGCAGCAGAGATTGCAAGAAATCATATTAGCCAGTCACAGCCTTCATATCCCTCTAAGGCATTACTTCCATCTAATTTGTCTGTAATTAGATGACCAGGATTCATCCAACTGGGTGATTAATTACTCACAAAGATGATGAAGACCCCTTTCCTCTCCCTTTCCCCCCTCAGGTAGTAACCATAGCAATAAGAGGGGTGCAAACACTTGTCTGAATGAGGAGATTGATTGGAGTGTATATCACTTCCTCTCCGATCATTAAGAGCGTGTTTAGTACATGGACTGTAATCTGCTTTAAAATCAGTAAAGAGATTTGTGATCCTCTGATTAAAGTTGGTTTAATGCAAAATATTATATACAGAGATGAGCAGTGGCTGGAAATTCACACACGTGAACCTCAATGTCAGTAGCGTAGTAACTCATGCGACTCACAGTATCTCACAATTCACAGGTTATTGTAATGTGTGAAGTACAGAAATGCTGGCTGTATTATACAAACTAAATTAGAGAATTAGAGAATTAAAAGCCACTGTGAAGTCAAGGAGGCTCACAGACATATCCAGGAAAATGGTGTTTGCTCTTGCTCTAACCTAGCTTAAGACAGTATTATGCCATGAATAAACCTAATGTTGGAATTTAGAAATAGATGGCAGAGGGGCACATGCAAACACTAATTTTATGAACATTAAATCCAGAACAATACTCTTAAAAGAAGCTTATGAAAATGAAAAAGTGCCCATAAAAAAGGGCCCTGATTCTCAACCAGGAGACACAAGCCCAGCCTTATGGGGGGTCACAAACCAGTATATCCTATTGCTGGTCCCAAGCCCAGGCTACATTAGGACGGATGTCTGGCATAAAATCTGTGCCAAATCATGTACAAAGATTTATCTGCTGTGGCGACCCACTGGGAAAAAGACAGAAGCTGAATGTATCATTACTCTAGGAGGAGTAGGGATTCTTGACGAATTTTAAAATGACAAGTATAGCCCGTTAGGTGATCATTGTGTACCAGTTTCGCTAAAATATGACAAATACTCTGGGAAGAGTAGCGGTTCTGGTGAATTGTGGGGCGGACACCTCGGCTTGGCATAAGCTCATCAGTCCTCTGGCTGGACGAGCTAAAAACATTTCATGAAATTTAAGCTGAGAAACAATACCGTTGAAGTTATTAGACGAACGATAAAACAAATCTGTGAAAGATGTTGGGCTATGAAAAATCCTAATAAAAATCTTTTAAAAACAAAGAAGCAATTCAGGAAAAAAATAAAAAACATAAATCAAGTGGTAGCACTAAAAATAAAGATATGGTAATATCTGTTTTTCCACTAAAGTAAACACCCGACAAAGCATTTCTAAAGCAAACTCATTAAGCACGTATTATTTATTAGAGCAAAAAAAAAAAAAAGCGACAACAGCAGCAGACAATGCCCACAGGACAGCTTTTGTTAAGGGGATGTATTTTTCACTGAAATACTGTTTGTTCACACTGTCTGTCAGCCGTCTAAATTCAGCATTTAACAAACATTAAGTACTCTGCAAAAATAGATGTTCAGGCTTTTATCCATCACAGTGCCATCACAGATGTAAATTATTGTTTTTAACAGCTTTCTACACAATGACACATTAACACCTCATGCAGACTTGCAACAGAAGACATGGCTGCAACAAACTCCTGACCTCAGCATTACTGAGTAAGCATGGATCTCGCTTATTACTCCAAACTTTTACATAGCATTGTATATCTAGGGGAGGACTGAAATAAAATAATATGACTCCATTTCAGGTCAGTCTCTACGTACAAACTGAGTTTTCTAATTTGTAAAGGCTACCAGAGTAGTTACTACGCTGGCCACTATGTTCATGTTCACTATGGACGGGAAAGGGACTTAATGTTAAAAGGTATGCTCTGGCTGTAGGATACACCAATCATAATACAAGGTCAGGCATACAAAAACTGTAATTTGCCTTTAGAATCGCCTTAATCTCTCATGGCATAGTCTCAAAACGGTGCAGTAAACATTCTTCAGACATTCTGGTCCATATTAACATAAAAGCATCACATCGTCGCAGATTTTTCAGCTGCACATCCATGATGCAAGTTTCCCGTTCCACTACATCCCAAAGGTGCTGTATTGGATTGAGATCTGGTGACTGATTTGAGGACAGCGAGCTACTTTTTGTCATGTTCAAGAATTTAGTATGAGTTGATTTGTGATGTGGCATGTTATCCTACTGGAATCAGAAGACAGGACCACTGAGGGATGGAAATGGTCAGGAACAATACTCAGGCAGGCTGATGGGGTTTAAACGATGCTTAAGTGATATTAAGGGACCTAAAGTCTGTCAAGAAAATATCCTTCACACCATTACATCACCAACACCAGATTGAACTGCTGATACAAGACAGGATGGTTCCATGATTTTATATTTTTCGCTCTAAATTCTGACTCTGCCATATGAATGTTAAAGCAGAAATAAAGACTCATCAGACCAGGCAACATTTTTCTAATCTTTTGTTGTCCAGTGTTGGTGAGCCTGTATAAAGTGTGGTCTTAGTTGCCTGCTCTTAGCCAACAGGAGTGTCACCTAGTGTGGTCTTTTGCTGCTGTAAGCCATCTGCTTCAGGGTTACACATGTTGTGTTAAAAGATGTTCTTCTGCAGACCTTGGTTGTAACGAGTGGTTATTTGAGTTACTGCTGCCTTCCTATCAGCTAGAAGCACTCTAGCCATTCTCTGATTGCTGTAATCAAAAAGACTAGAGAACTGTCGCTCAATGGATATTTTCTTTCTTTTCTTTTTTTTTTACCATTCTTTGTAAATGTTAGAGATTTACAGTTTCTGAAATACTAAGATCTAGCACCAACGACCATGTACTTTCAACTGCTCCTTTGTATTTTCCCCAAGGGGTCGCCACAACAGACTAATCCGCATTGGCAATTCGGCAGAGGTTTTAGGCCTTCCTGACGCAACCATGTCACGCTCCAAGTCACTTAAATCATCTCTGTTCCCAATTCTGATGCTAAGTTTGAACTTCAGCAAGTCGTCTTGACCATGTCTACACGCCTAAATGCACTGAGTTGTTGCCACGTCATTGGCTAGATTAGATATATGGATCAACAAGCAGTTGAACAAGTATACCTAATGAAGTAGCCAGTGTGTACATATTATATTGAATATAAGCTACAGGAAGTGTTTGTTTAAGCTCATGTTTTTGACTGAACTGGTCACTGACTGGGACTTTTGAGCATTTAGCTTTATCTCTAGCCAGCGTCTTTTTTTTAATTATCTCGCTCTCTCTCTCTCTCTCTCTCTCTACCTTTCCTTTTCTTCTGATCATCCATTTCTCCAGGTGACTTGTCCAAATGTTATTGGTAGATAAGATGCCTTGCTGAGAGAGGCTGCCTGCAAGCACTTGTATGTGTCTTTGGTGCACGCCGTGGCATGAGAGAGAGAATTGCTGTTTGCTGTATTTTTGCTGGTCAAGATGACTG
Source organism: Etroplus canarensis (assembly GCA_015106775.1). Classification (NCBI taxonomy): domain Eukaryota; kingdom Metazoa; phylum Chordata; class Actinopteri; order Cichliformes; family Cichlidae; genus Etroplus; species Etroplus canarensis. The sequence goes on from VUQH01083035.1 coordinate 5,233, forward strand.
TTCACAGCAGGCTGAAATGACCCCTAGGCCACTGGGAAACATCACAGCATTGCAGACAAATTTTCTTTTTTCCCCCGCTATTACAAAATTTCAAACCAAAAAAGAGAAGTCAACAAATTAGAATTGCAAATTTTTTAACTTTTTACATCGTATGCCAGATAACTCAATGAAGCTGTGCAACACCATGCACTCACAGTCACATGCAACTGCAGCCCACTGAATTTGAGTATTATCTGATTATAAAAGTGAACAAACATCAAATGTCTCAATCACTTCATAAATTATGGTGGGCTAAAAGCCTCTTGTCACTTCCCAAAACACAGTCTATTAGCAACTGTGCAAACAGTAACATCTGGAGTATTCAGCATCCATCAGACACAAGCACACACACCGTAATAAACAAAAATACTTATACACACATATATAACAGCTGAGTGACATCTTGTCCCAGCTCTGCAGGAAACTACCTACAGAGTCACGAAGCAATGCAAGCCTCTTATCACTTCTAAACCCCAGCAGCTCTAACAGATGATGTGAAGTTATATATACAAACATGGCAACACACAGCCTGGAGATTATGGAAATAAATAGATATGACTGACCATGCTGTATGCATGAGGCATCAGCAGGGAGTGAGACATTATACATTCAGATTCAGATGCCTCAGGGGGGCTCAAGGGAGCAGTTATGGTGCAACGCAGAACAAATACTGAAGTGTTGGTTTTGCAACAAAACATTACAACTGAAAGCACAGCCATTTAACAGATATGTGTGTTTATTTGTGGGGGTGTGTGTATGTTTGTACTTGTATTGCTCATGCAATGGGGACATAAGTCTCTTCACACACTGTGTCACAGTCTTTCTCTTTTGAGTACAAAAGGCTTTTCCACATAAAAAAACCATTAGATCTTAAGGGTGAAGTCTTGGTCTAAGATTAGATTAAGGTTAGGTTTGGATTTAGGTTAAGGTCAGAGGCGTGTCCAGATGGGGGCCATGGGGTGTCATCCTATTAATTAAGCTTTCTGATGTGCACTGAAGACATTTTTGTGTTAAGATCAAAAGATGACTATAAAAAGAGACCCTAGTATTTACAACTAGATATAGTGTCCCTGTACTGTAGTGGTTTACACATTCGCCTTGCAAGCAAAAGGTCCCTGGTTTGATTCCAGGTGGGGACACAAGCCCCTCTCACCATGGAGGGTTGCATCGAGAAGGGCAAACCACCCAGTTTTTCAAGTGAACAGAATGTTTTCAATTACAGTAAAAATATTTAATATTTGGGTGCAAAGCCCTTGCTAACAATAACTGAATTAAGCCTACAACCCCCAGACTCCACCAGATTTCTTGTCTCTTCACTGGTTTTGTCTTTGAGGCTTTTACCACAGCATCTTTTAGCTGTTCTCTGTTTTTCAGGTTTTTTTACCTTCAGTCTTCTCCTTAGGAGGTGAAATGCACTGACTTGGCCAGCAGAGAACCCTCAATTTCCCCCTATGAATTCCTTTGTTGAGGTGGCAGTGTGTTTTGGATCACTGTCTTGCTGCATAATAAACCTCCTCCCAATTAGTTTGAATGGATTTCTCTGTAAATTACCAGAAAATGTGTTTCTATCGACTTCTGCTACTACTACCATGACTTTCATCATCAGCAAAAATTATTGAGCCTGTTCCAGAAGAATGCAAGCATGAGCCATGACACAGCCTCCACCATGCTTCACAGATGACCTTGAATGATTATGATCATAAGCAGATCACTTATTTTACCATACGCTGGTGTTTCCATCTTTGTCTCATCAGTCCATACAATTTTTTTCCAGAACGGGCTTATCTCAGTAGTTTTTCATCAATTCTGATCTGGCTTTCCAATTTTAACTATATGAGTTGTTTGCATCTTGCAGTATGGCCTCCGTTGTTCTGTAAGTCTTGTTCTCTTGTCTCTAGCGCTACATTCACACTGCAGGCAAAAGTGGTCGGAATCAGATTTTTTTGCCCATATGTGACCCATATCTGATTTGTCCATGAAAGTCTGAATAGCCCAGATCCAATTTTTTAGAATCGGATTCAGACCACTTTCTGCCCCTGCTTTCTAAAGGTTGTTCATGTTATAGATCCATGACCATTTTTCTTTACTGCTGTCAACATTTGTCTCTTATCAGTTGTTGCTGTTTTCCTCTGACAATCAGTTTGATGGTTGCACATTCCAAATTGTGGTACTGGCTATCCTCAATGTTTCTGAATGATATCTAAATGATTTCCCCCTGTTTCTCCGCTTCAGAACTGCATGCTTTTCTCTTATAGACAGCTCTCTGGTCTTTATGTTGGCCTACCCTTCTTAATTACAAATGCAGTCTTCACAGGTAAAAGCCACAGCTATAAATGAGAGCAGATATCCAGAGATATTTAAGGATTACACCTGTCACTGTTATGTTCCCATACTTATGCTCACTTGAGAACTGGATGTTTTTAATACGAAGTATGTTATGTTCTATATTGTTTGACATGTCTAATGTGAATGCCAGGAAATAAAAGCTAAAACTAATCTTTCTTCTCTTATTCATCATTTGATCAAGACACAGATGTCTTCAGTGCACAGCAAAAACAAATTATTTGCCCTTGCTGCTCCAATACTTTTATAATTAAAGGGTCTAAATAATTGTTTCAACAATTTTTGAAGTTCCCTTTTGCATGAAATACCTGTATTGGGGCACAGGGCTGCACATGAGCCTGAAAATTCCAATGTTTTCTATTGGTTTTGGTTATGTTTAGCTTTAACTTAGGGTTAGATTTAGTTTTAGGTTTAGTTTAGAGTTAGGAAAGGCAGTGCTTATGGGCAATGTTAGGAAAAGGCTGAATGGAAGTCAGTGTAATGTCCTCTGAAATGATGGAAGAAAATATCTCTGTGTGTATTTGGCTTTGTTTGCATGCAACACACCAGATGACAGCAGTTTAGCTGGTGTGGAAGTAAAATGTATTCTGGGCAGCTCAGTGCAAAATTTGAATACTGATAGTTTGTAAAGGCATATTTATACAACATTTCTTGTCTTTGAATGTATTATTTATATCCTAGATAAAGAGATAAAAACATGATTTTCCTCTGAAAATACATTCTATTTGGATTGAAAAGGTGATCTGTGAAGAATTATAAGTAGGTGTGAGCAAACAATGCAAAAGCAGACTATCAATGCACTTTGCTTGGTTTACAGCTCAGGAAAAGATTTCTTCAGTGCTCAAAAGGGAAAATGTGCCTTTATGCTTTTACAGGAGATCGAGGAATGAGTGAAATGCTTTCCAAAAAAGTGAAAGGAAAAAAACCCAAGAAGCTGTTCTTCTTACAGAATTGTTATTATCTATAATCCTGTTGGTGTTGGTGTGAAGGCCTTTTGACTGGAGGGGGCTCTATCACAGGCTAAGACAAGCTAGTCTCCAATGATGTCAAGAGGAGGTCAAGCTGAAGTTGTGGCTCCCAGGTCTTCCATGTGATTATCCAGACAAACTGTGAGTGGGTGAGGGTGAGCTTGCATATTCAACTTGCTTGATATAAGTGTGTGCATGTGTCTAACCAGCTCCTTCAGCAGCATGAAAAAACACAAATACCAGTGGGTTAAAACCATTTGCCATGCTATGACATGGGCCAAAAGCAGCTGAGTAATAGTGCCAGCTTTCTTAGTGAGTCAGAAAATCACAACCTAAATTCCAAAAAGGTTGGGATGCTGTTTAAAATATAAATAAAAACACAATGCAATAATTGGCAAAATCTCATAAATCAATTTTTTATTCAAAAAAACATAGAATCACATATTGAATGAGAAATTTTACTGTTTCCTGAAAAATACTAGTTTATATTGAATTTAATGCCAGCAACATGTCTCAAAGAAGTTGGGGGAAAGGGCAACAAAAGGCTAGAAAAGCAAGTGGTGCTAAAAAGAAACATGTTGGAGGAACATGTTGCAACTAATGATGTTGGTTGGCAACAGGCTAGTAATGTATAAAAAGAGCGCCTTATAGCAGCAGAGTCTCTAAGAAGTAAAGATGGGCAGAGGTTCAGCAATCTGCAAGAAACTGCATCTACAAATTATGGAGCAATTTCAGAATACTGTTCCTTAATGTCAAATTGCAAAGACATTGGATATTCCATCATCTGCAGTACATGATATTATCAAAAGATTCTGAGAATCTGGAGAAATCTCTGTGCACAAGGGACAAAACCAATATTGGATGCTGGTGATCTTTGGGCCCTCAGGCAGTACTGCATTACAAACAGGCATGATTCTGTCAGGGAAATCAGTGCATGGGATCAGGAAAATTTCCAAAAATCACTGTCTCTGATCACAGTTCACTGTGCCATCCACAAATGCAGGTTAAAGCTTTATCATACAAAGAAAAAGCCATATGTGAACATGATCCAGAAGCATTGCTGTCTTCTCTGGGTCAAATATAATTTAAAATGGACTGAGGTAAAGTGGAAAACTGTTCTGTGGTCAGACAGATTGAAATTTGAAATTTTTTGGGAGTGGGAAAACACTCCTCTCCCAAAGGTCCAGCAGCTAGCCTCCTTAGTTTCCAGATGTTTATGGACTGTTGTTACAAAAAGAGGGGATGCTAAACAGTAGTAAACATGGCCCTGTCCCAACTTGTTTGAGACGTGTTGCTGGCATCAAATTCAAGATGAGCTAGTATTTTTCATGAAGTAGTAAAATGTCTAACTTTCAACATTTGATATGTTTTCTATGTTTTTTGTGTATAAAATATTGGTTTATGAAATTTGCAAATCATCACATTGTGCTTTTAATTATATTTTACTTAGCATTCCAACCTTTTTGGATTTTTTGGTTGTAAATGCTTTAGTATTAAAAAAAATAACAGATATTTGGCATGTACTACAAAATCTCACTCCTACAGTTTATATACTCCTAAGAAAAAGGCAATGATTCGTGTCATGTCAGAAAATACACAAGTAGACTTGCAAATGCATCTTGGTATTTGTATCCATCATAGCTCTGTGAAACATTGAGCTGACCATTAAACGAGGCTATCCTGAATTACCAAGAAAATCTTTCATTAGGCATAAAACGTTGAAGACTTTGTTACAAGTTATAGGAAAATAAGATGGTACCATCATCTCTAAAAGGAAAGGACAGGGGAAGGTAAAAGAAAAAGAGAAAAAAAACAGTAGGAGAGGTGACCTAGCTACTTTGCAGAGTTTGTGTGTGTGCACAAACTTATGTGTGAGTTTAAGGAACAAAATTGTTCACACAAAGACAGCTTTTTGGAGTGTAACCTTCCTTTAACCTGGCCAAACAGTAGTCACAGCAGAGGTTACAAAAATGCAATATTCATGAAAAGATAACAGCCTGCAACCATTTGATATTATTCAGAAAATTTTCTCCTCTGCAAGCTTCTGAGAAGCATCTACCTCCATCTTCACTTTCTTCAGAGCCAAGGCATCCTTGCCTCCCCCTCTGTGTGTGTCAGAAAAAATTTAGAGTGCACTACTTTCTCCAAATGGGATTTGCTGAGAGCAGCACCTCGACTTGATTGAATCCCAACCCAAATTTTTTGTTCCAAAGGACACAACTGTGCCACAAATGGAAAGAGGCCAGTAGCTTGAGTGTGTGGCCTTACTGGCCGGCTCCCAGGTGAGAATGTGAAACCGGGTTTGATGAAAAAAGGGGGCAAGCACATTTGACATTCCTTGGATAAACAGAGGTAAAACAAGTCTCCAGCCATGCTTGTGGCTTTGTAGGGTTGTACTCACAGAAGTTTTATGTTGACAGGATAATGTTCAGAAGATATAATGCTCACATGTTTATCATCCTGTTTTAGCACATTATAATTAGTACAAAGCAAAGGTGAGATTGATGTGAAAATAATTTGCAGCTATAATTACAGACTGTAAAATGAGAATGATTGTTAGGGTCTTTTTTCTTTTTTTAAACCTGCATTACAAGCACTCGGTGGCTCTGTCTAAGAAATCAAAGGCACTAGATGCTTATATAGTAGTGCCTCATCAATCATAGGGTACCCACATCTTAAAGCATACCCTACTACAGTGCCTACAGCCTACAAAAAATTGTCATGTTGCAATAAATAAGACTTAAAACTGGCAGTTGAGACTCATCAGGAAAATTTTCACTGATGTCACAGATCAAGCAAAAAGTACTATCGCTGTTTCATACTTGAGACTGTTTTGGAACCAGGAAAATCACCCCCTGCTGGCCACTGGAAAAGAATCCAGGTTTAAAGTACTTCCACATTTAACAACAAATATCTGTACAGAAGTACATAGCCATCCATCCAGTGGTTGTTAAGCTATTTTCATCTGGGCCAAAGTGGTTGCTGGATAGGCTGCTTGACTGGCATCGTCATCCATACAGCCATGCTGTGAGCAGAGCTAAAAAGTTCCTTGTGGATTTTCGACTACTATAAACCCCCTTATCAGCCTTAATCACAAAAAAGTAGCTGAGGCAAAGAAGATAATGTTCTTCTTCCTAACTGAGACCCAATAGATTTGCTCTATTTGCATAACTGTCACATTACTACTAATAAAATTGTGTAGATGGTACTATACTACAAGAAAACCTTCAGAAATAAGCACAAACTGAGCTTCAACCCCATCACCCAAGTTTCTGAAAAGAAAAGGGTCTAATCTATTAAAGACATAGTTATAGACACTCTGGAGTTACATAAAACCTCATTTTTGTCATGATCCTGTGTTCTTTGTTGTCTAGTTTGTATTTGTAGAGTTGTGTTTCTGTTCTGTTATTTTGACTTAGACCCTCTTTTGTGCCATCTGTTGCCCATTTATTAGAGCCTTAGTTTTGTAAGTTGAAGGATTAGGTCATTTTAGTTCTCCTTTTATCCTCCTCTCGGTTCTGGCCATGTGTTATTATATATGTTGTCTGGTCTGTCTTCTGTGTGTTTAATCTGAGTCTCTGTCTCCTGCTCTGTCTGTGTTTTTGTCAAGTTCATTCTTGTGTTATGCAGTCCTGTCCTTGTTCCTGTTTTATTTTGAAATCTGTTGAGTCTTGTGCATTGTGTTGAATTTTACTTCCTGCCCCTGATTGTTGCCACCTGTGTCCCTGTCCCTCCTGTTTCTCGTTTGCTTGTTAGTCTGTGTGTATTTAGTCTCTGTATGCATTCTATTCAGCGTTGTGTCCTCAATGTTGCTTGGTGGTTTATCCAGCCGTGAAGAGCGTTTTGTTCCTGTATGTTTCCTTTTGGATTTTGCCCTGGACTTTGTAACCTTTTTGTGAGTGGCTATTAAAACCTTTTTTCAGTTTAATCTGTCAGTCTCTGAGTCCTGGATTTGGGTCCTCTCCGCACTCTCTCCTGGCCATGACAATTCTGAGCTAAATGTTGACTATGACGAACCATAAAATTGAGCAATTTCAGTAGATTACTCAAGAGGACAGTGGTAACAATCCTGAACCGAAACAGATAACATGATCCCCTTCCCTCATCACCGCACAGTATAATTACCTCACCGCACAATGCTGTCAGGCAACAGTACTGTGAGGTGAATCACAATGTGTGACCAGACTAGGATTACAACATGCACCTTTAATTTTCTTTGACTGTATGACACCGTATAGGATTTGTTTAATTCCTCAGCTACCACCAGCTCAGAATCTCAGAAGTAAAATTAGAATCCCAAATGGTACACTATATGGACAAACGTACCGGACTACCTACAGATTAAACCTAAAGGATCTTTTAAGGGGAGCCCATTTTAAATCCATAGGCAGTATTATAGAGTTGGCTTCCCACTTTGCAGCTATAACAGCTTCCACTCTTCCGGGATATGAGTGTGACTGTAGGAATTTTTGCCTGTTCATTTAGAAGAGCATTTGGGAGGCCAGACACTAATGTTGGACAAGAACGCCTGGCTTACAGTCTCTATTATAGTTCATCCCACAGGTGCTAGACGGGGTTGTGGTCAGGGCTCTATGCGGGAAGAGAAGCATAATTCATCACACCGTATTTCCATTGCTCCACAGTCCAGTCATGGTGATCTTTACACCACTCCATCTGAGACTTGGCACTGATATAAGGTTTGCATGCAGCTGCTCAGCCATGGAAGCCCATGCCATGAAGCTCCTGGCACTGATGTTAATGACTGTAAATGCTCTGTAAACTTTACACAGTCTACTACTTTGAGGCTGAGTTCTTGTGCTTCCTACACATTTGCAATAATACCACTTCATCATGGAATATAAAAAAGGGAAGAAATCTCCTGAACTAATTTGTTATAACAGTGGCATCTATTATAGTACTAAACTCTAATTCAGAGAGCTCTTCAGAATGACCAATTTTTTCACAAATGTTTGTAAAGGCAGACTGCATGGCTAGGTGCTTGATTTTATATACCTGTGGCAATGGGAGGAAATGAAACACCTGAATTCAACTATTAACAGGTAATGTATGTTCTGTACATTACGGGTATTGCTGTTGCTGTCACAAAACCACAGACAAAAAACATGAGAATTTGAAGCTCTAAAATGATTTTAAAAAACTGTACAAATTAATTAAATATGTGTAAATGAGTGTGTTGTGTACAGTTTGACCGACATCACATAAATACATTGATCACATGTTACCATTGTGTCTTCCACCAAGTTTACCACATTCAGACTTTACTTGGATGGGTTGCCCAGGTATATTAACAGCCACGCAAGTAGTTTTCATCCATCTAAGAGTGCAATCAATTTACAAGTGTACAAAGATCAGTCACTGCTAACCAGCTAGCCCTGGCCCTTCCCGTCTCATGTTTTCCATACTGGTTTGTTTGCCAGCAGTCTCGATATAATTCAGCTGCCTCTCTGGAGAGTTTCCCATCCCAGAACTGCAGCTGGTGATGATAGCTTGATACTTCATTCTGCTTTGAAGATCTGCTGAGCTAAACGGCAATGCTAACCTGAGCTTGAGGCAGGTGGGGAAATGTTATGTACAGGACAAAGAATTGGAGTCCATGCACAGGTCAAAAGCCTCACTGGAAGAACAGCTGAATACATTTGCTCAGTTATTTATCAGAAAGTACATAAAAATTGAGATATTTGCAGAGAGGCACCTTACATAGGGTGTTATTGAAAATTTCATTTCAGAAACCAGACAGAAGTGTAAAGGTTTTACAGCCCTTCCCTACTGAAAGGCACTGACACTGCTGAAAATACTGCTGCCATCATCTCCGTTATGTTGTGCATTTGCTCCTTTTTCTGGAATGGTTTATTGGTGGAGTAGTTTATCTGTGAACAGTGATGAATCAACTCTAATTTTTACAAATGGATACCAGTTGGAAACTCAAATTTTTTTGGCAGCTTTCTAGAAGTATGCATTTCATTTTGTTGTACACTTGGCCTCAAGATTCAAGAGTTTTACTGTCATTTCAAACCACATTTAGCTGACGCAGAACATAGTGAAATGAGATAGCGTTTCTCCAGGACCCGGTGCAACATATAAACATATGACAGGAGTGTTTTTTTTTCACAGTTTAAAATTTAAGTTAAAAAATAAATAAAGTGCAACGTGTGCAACATAGTACAATAGTTGCAAACAATAAAAAGAACAGCCAACAATGACAAGAACAAAACCCTATTTCATCTGACCCAGACGAACATTATGCGAAAAACAAAATTGTGCAAAAACAGTACACAAGAAAGGCACAATGAAGAGACAATACAAGACACTAGCACTGAAAGAAAAAGAAGAAGAAGTTTAGTTAGGTTAGTGTACTCAACCAAATACATCTAACCACGAAAATAATCATTAATTTCAAAACTTTATGTTGCATTTTATGCATGTTCAGTCTTTACAACCCCTCCACATGAATGGCAAAAGCCTAACAACTTAAACACAATGTGACAGATTGCCCTCATCCCACAGTGAAGCAGAGTCATTTTGACAGGAACAGTAAATTCTGTTTTAAGATTAAAATATCCAATCCAAAGGGCATATTACTGTGTGTCATTGAATGATTTAATGAGCAGAAAAATGAAGATAAAATCTGATGGAGACAGTATGCCAAGAACAACTTATTCAACAGGGACAGCATGTTCAATTATCATCAACAACAAGCAGCAAAATTTCATAAAGAAAAAATATGCTCCATGCTTATGATATTTTAAGTTATTTATGAAATTTAGATCTAGCTCATGAAGTTTTTTACAGCTCATGTAGATAAAGCAGAGTTCTAAGCAGCTCTGAAGGGAAATAAAGACCATTTTCTTCAGCGCCTCCGTACTGTTTACCTTTCTGCATAGGTTAGTCCCTTATTTACTACAGGCATTAAGACAAAGTGCTTTGTCTCTATTCTCTGAGTTGAGCTGTTCCTGCTGCAAAGAGATTTTAATTGCTTTAAGCCAATAAGAAAAAGTGAGGCGGAGAATGAATGGCTTATGTGCCGCTTCCCAGGCAAAATGGCAAAATCAAACCCTCCTGCTCACACAGATTTCCTCACAGCTAAATCCCAGAGACTGTCTCATTGTTTCGATCCTGAGTGAGAACAGCAGATAGGGAGGTCATAGCACAGAGAATGAGAAGCGAGATAAGTTGAATGAGCAGATTTTCATTTTGACACAGCCGCTCCCAAGGCACCAATTGCTCAGTCTGAAACAATGAAGTCATCCTTAAACGTTTCAGAGCTTTGAAACTCTGGGAACAAAGTCCCTGAATTTAACAGAAATATATAAATCAGTCAACAAAAGAGCAGCGACAGGAAATAAGGATGCTGTTCTGTTGTTTGCAGCACTTTTTATGAGCTTACACCCTGTAGTTGTCTGTTGTCAGACTGTGGTGATTAATCTTCCCATCTGGGGGGGACTAGAGACAGAATGGATCATTCTTGGGTCTCAGGGCTTCTTGCCACTTTGTTGCCCTGGTGAGGCCATCTGGGCCAGTGGAGAGCTAATCAGTCATAAGCAAGCCGCAAGCTCGATCCCATGTGGCCACCTGATCACCCTCAAGCATCGGGACTTGAATCAGAATCATTTTTTGTCAGACTGTGAGAGAAATGCAAGCTTGTTATTTTGGCAGATATAAGTACTTATGAAAAATGTGCAGGGATTGCTGTTGTAAAAACGGAGTCCACAGCCTGCCAAGAGAAAACAAAACAGCAAAGACACTATCAGTTAAAATATTGGTATAAATAGTAAAATGTGTTCAGTGTAAACTTAACACGCTTGGATGCCATTTATAAATCGGACCTTCAGGTATAGGTGATGCTGTAATTTTCTGGGTCAAATTATTAATATGAAAGACAAACCTCGGTTTAAAAAAACTGTTTCAATGTGTAATCTGTTAAGCATCATTAAATCTCAACAGTCTGTTTAAAAATGACTCATCATTAACTCCTGGCTCAAAGAACTGATTGTAGAGATTCATTAGTGAAAGACTTAAAGACATGGAGCTGCAAAAACACTTAAGTATGAACACTGCTTCAGAAGGAATTTGCTTATTTCTAAGGACAAGAGTTCTGTTCAAAGATGCTACAGAGAAATTGTCATTTAACCTTGAGATATTTTTGCTGTAGGCACTTTTGGCACTGCTCCTGTCATGTAAATTCTCCTAAGACCTACTCTTTGGAAAGACAACTGAAACAATATACTGCTTGAGTGGTTTTATTTAACGCTTAGATGAGGTTGCACATCTGTCATAAGTGCTTACTTTCCATTGTTTTTGTTCCAGTTGCATTCTTTACATTCCAGTGCCTGTGACTCCCGTTGACTCCAGAGAGACAGGAGGAGGGGACAAGACACTCCTGTGGGCTCATTCTCTAAACTTCTGTTAAGACTCATTTTAAGGTGTCATTTGGCAATTTTTGAAACTTGTTACATTGACATCTGTTGGTCAAGGCCTTCATTTATCATTACGAAGATGCAGACACTTTAGAAGCAATAAGATATTGGTGACTTGCTGCCTGAAGCTCTATGTGGTAACTTATCACAATTACAAAAAAACAATTTCTTTTTTACCTTTTGAGAGAGCAAGTGTACAAAATACATTTAACTGCATCTCAGGCTATAGTCAGCGAGGGCAGCTGGCACAAGTGCCAATTTAGTGCATGTAAATATCTGTGGCACAAAAAAAATTGAAGACCAGCACTATATATGAGGGTGGCACAGTAGCATGGTGTTAAGCACTGTTACCTCATCGCAAGAAAGTTCTGGGGTCAAAGTCACTGGCCAGATGGGGCCTCTCAGTGTGGAGTGTGCATGACGCCAGCATAGGTTCTCTCCGGGTACTCTGGCTTCCTCCCAACGTCCAAAGATATGCACAAATTTAGGTTAATTGGTGATTCTAAACTGGATGTACTTTTGAATGGTTGTCTGTGTTAAACAGGTGACTTGTCCAGGATGTACCCCATCTCCTGCCCTATGTCAGCTGGGATAGGCTTCCTGCGTGACCCTGAAAGCTTTACAAGCTTTCTTATCACAGAATTATACATTTAGGGTACATAATGATATTTTTGCCCAAAGATAATTGCAGTTGAAAGCTGAGAAACCTTGTAAGTATACCAACAATCTAAAATGAAATTCAAATTATCTTAAATGTAAACCTCCCCATGTCTGCTTGAGTTTTGGAGATATGTTTCTAATTCCTCAAACAGTCCAAAAACATGTGGCCAATCTAAATGTTGTGAATCACATTGTGATCACTGGTGTCATCTGCCAGCCCTGTGATTGAGTTGTGATCTTTCTAGAGTATAGCTCACATTTTAACCAGTATATTCTTGGATTGGCTTCAGACATTCATAACCTTGCAAGAATAGGGCAGGTTACAAAGTTTTACTCTTGAAATTAGAATTAGGTCTCCTAACATGGGAAATGATCTCATTACACATCACCCAAAACGAGCATTTAAGTGTTTAAATAGTATTACGCCTGTGTTTCGTAAGTCACCACAAATGCTTAGCTCCTGTGGCCAATTAGGTTAATATACAAAAATGCAGGCACAATTTTATTTACAGTGACAGCCTGGCAATACAGATATCCGCCAGTTACAACCAACAGCCAAACAGCAAGTTTCTCTAGATATTTTCAAGGTAATCCCAAGCATCAGCAATGACTGGGAGCAGCAGTGTTTGGCAGTGAGCACCAGCTGGCCATAAACAGTTTAGTACGGTTCTTGAATAAAGAGTTTTATATTTAAAGTGGCCATCTTTCCACCCTGTGGATGTAGTAGGAGGCAGCTCTGATAAGTTACAAGACAACACTAAATTCTCATCTCTCCTAACAGTATTAGGGCAAAAATCTCAGCATGTTGTGGGCCAAGCCGTTATGATAATTTGCTGAACCACATGGCTTTCTACGACAAGTAGAAATGGCTCCAGGCTGCACAGTGGCTGCGCTGGAATGTCTTGGACAGAGTTGTTTAGAGAACTGTGTATATCTGTTTGACCTCATTAGTACTGCAGGCCAGGGCTGCACAGTCTGTGTGCCAAGTCTGTACACTCCCCACTACTTTATACGCACTAAAAAGTAGCTTGCTTGGTGGAATGAGTCAGGGGGGGCTGGAAAATGAGAACAAGTGCTTGTGCTTATTTGCACAGGGATTAACTTACACTGGTGGCATGTTGATAAGGGCACCACATCGTAACATGAGAGGACTTGGATATTAGAGGAGACTAAGAAAGTAAGAAGCAAAAACACACAATCTCTACAAACAACACCATCCACATGCCAACAACATTTGAATAGCATTTGCTTGGAGAAAGTATGCTGGGCACGACATACAAAGTGCAATTTATTCCAGGAAAAACATTTTCTTTCCTTTATTTTTTCTAATCCAAACTCAGAAAAATCAATTCTTTCAAGCACCACTCTTTTTCATACAAACCCAGGCACACATGCCATACCACCCTCACCCACCAGTATGTGTCTGTAAAAGGTGCACAGTGCAAATATCAACATGAGACCGTAATATGTGATGACAAGAGGCCATGCCGTGGATTCATCCTCTGGCGCTCATGAAAGGCGGAGAGAAGTGAGCATTCAGAAATGTCTTAATGCCTTTTGCACAGGCAGTCAGTGCATCTCTTAAACAAAGAGGGCATATTCAGTGTGGAGCCATCAGGTGGATTCAGGTTGGTGTAATAGAGAAGGCCAAATTGGTTCTGGCATTGTAAAGGAATTGGATATCAAGATACAGTAGGCCAGCAGCACTGCATTGTTGGCTACACATCATATGTATGGATTTGACACAAGAGATTTAATGTCTCTGAACATTAAGCATTCAAAACTGACCCTCTTTGACACTGGCAAAGAATAATTAGCAACGCTGGTTCATCCGGCCCCAAAAGTTAATGGTTGTAAAGGACCTGGAACCACATCAAAGGTCTCCACTACAGCATTGTGTCCAAGCAGAATAGGAAGTTTAATAGTAAAGTGATGCTGAGCTCCAAGCAATTGTAACAGAGAATTATTCTCAGTACAATAACCATCAGCTGGCATTCTGGTGTGTGGATGCTGGCTCAGAAATAGACCAGTGAATGGATCTATTTACAGAGCTGTCCGATAAGTGTCCTCCCAACTAGTATTTAATACTTCTTTGGAGGTTTCAGCTACAAATTCAATGCTAATGCACAGCAAGCAAGAGCTAAATTTAACCTTGGGACCCAATTAAGTAATTGGCACTTAACCAAAATTGTAACCCTACTGTTAAAAAATCTTCTAAACCAGGCGATAATTAAGAAGGTGCTAAACTCCTGTAAAGCTTCTGCTCTAAAAAAAGTCCCCAATTAACCTCAGTTAAAACACTGTGACTGCACTGTGAATGATCCAACACGTGACGTGTGAAAATACTGATTATATTGCAACATGCTTCAGCTTTACACAGCTTTACAAGCAGTGCTGCTTTGGATAATAAGTGTGTGTATTTTAGTGATGCTTCCACACCGTTGAAGACTGTATCTGAACTTTAGTACTCTTTCTGAAGATACATAAAACTTTAGCTAATCTGCGGTTTAAAACTTGACTGAGACATAAACAACTGCTGAGATGGTAAAAGTACAAAGGCAGGGGAAGCAAATGTTATAACAATAAAAGCTCTGATCATAACACAGTTGGTTTTCAGTCCATTTAGTCCATTTTATCATTTTCAACAGCATTAGGCACAGCATATTTAGATGGGTGGCAAAGCTAACAACACATTCTTCCACTTGGGACAAATTCAGGGCCACAGCTCTTCCTGCAACATTCCATCACAGATGCAGAAAAACACCATACAGCTCCACTCTGCATGGCGCCTGAGTGTTGTAGCAACCGGATGACACCACCTCCAATGCAGACTGGCACAGGAAGAGAGGTGGGGAACTGATGTGAGAGAGAGTAACAAAGCACCAGAAAGCGTAGTTGTAGAAAAATGAGTGGGGAGATAGAAAGGGAGCTTTGCATTGCAGTGCTCATTTGGAACGTCTAATTAGAATAACAATAGGCGCTTTCATGTTAGTATAATAGAGACCCATTGCTCATTATAATGGGTAGAGGCTTGGCCTGGCCAGGGGTACATGCATACAGTCTGACACAAGAATCAGGACAGGCTCATATCCATTACCTTCATGTTTTGTCTTTATTTAACACATTGAATAATCATTCACTTTGCAGACTGGAAAAAGTAAGCATCCCTATAAATAAAGACAAACATATTCAGGTTACTGACAAGGTCGACAAAAACCTGCCTTTTTTACATATTGTTTCACAGGACTTAGAAAAGTGTCACAGAGATGCACAAAGCTACAAAGGCTTTCAATCCTCCTCTAAGTGGAGAAAAATCAGGTTTCTTGCCAGTGCTCTTCTGAGAAGTGGGTGCCCTGCAAAGATTACAACTAAAGTAAAATGTGCAATCCTGACAGAGGTGAAAAAGGACCCAAGAGTAACAACAAATCTTCAGCTGAAATCTCCACAACTTACAAAATGTGCCCTTACTAAAAATAACGCTCAGTAAAAACGGCGTTAATGAAACCATGAAGAAAAGCAGTAGCAGTTTTTTAAAATGCTTTTGTCACCTTTTCCAGCATTGTGAATCTCTTTACTGTTTCCTAAAAACGTCAGAGTAATAAATGATAACAGCGTTAAATTAATAGATGTTAAATTAATGTTAGGAAGGGACTGTGAATCTTTTTTAATGTTCAAGACAACATTGGGCTTGACTGAGTTGGTTTCCTAACTTGGTAAAAGACATTTAACGAATGTGTCTAATAATGTACTATACTGTTATTTACTATCAAATAATACATGACAAAAAGAATGAGATATATGATGCCTATTAAAAGTATTCACTCCTCTTGGATGTTTCACCCTTTTATTGCTTTAATAAATAAAATCATGGTCAATATAATTTTACTTTTTTAATAAGAATTTGCAAAAAAAAACTTATGTCGTGTCAAAGTGAAAACAGAGTTTTGCAAACTAATGTCAATTAATTAAGAATATATAAGATAAAATAAATGTTTGCACAAATATTTACCCTCTTTAAATGGACTGACCCAATTCAACAGAGATCCAGCTAGTTGATTCCAGCAATGTCACAATTAGTGAAATGGAGATCACCTGAGTGCAGTGGATGTG
>VUQH01083039.1:0-18086 GCA_015106775.1 Etroplus canarensis
TTTAGCCAGCTTATTATCCCAGCAGGGTACCTGATCACGGGCAAGGCGTAGGTGTTGATAGCCCGGATCTTGTTCTTACCATTCAGCTGACTCCTCAGGACTTGCCTGACCCTCTGCAGGTACTTGGTGGTTGCAGCTTTCCTAGCGGCCTCTTCACGGTTCCCATTTGCCTGTGGGATCCCCAGGTACTTGTAGCTGTCCTCTATGTCTGCAATGTTGCCTTCTGGTAGTTCGATCCCCTCAGTTCTGGCTACCTTCCCTCTCTTCGTTATCATCCGACTGCACTTCTCCAGTCCGAATGACATTCCGATGTCATTGCTGTATATCCTGGTGGTGTGGATCAGTGAATTGATGTCTCCTTCACTCTTGGCATACAGCTTGATGTCTTCCATGTAGAGGAGGTGGCTGACAACTGCTCCATTCCGTAGTTGGTATCCGTAGCCAGCCCTGTTAATAATCTCACCGAGGGGGTTCAGGCCTATGCAGAACAGCAGTGGGGACAGAGCGTCTCTTTGGTAGATCCCGCACTTGCTGCTGACTTGTGCTATTGGTTTGAAGTTGGCCTCTAGTGTTGTATGCCACATCCCCATTGAGTTCCTGATGAAGGCTCTTAGGGTCCTGTTGATCTTGTATAGTTCTAGGCATTCCAGGATCCAGGTGTGGGGCATCGAGTCATAGGCCTTCTTGTAGTCAATCCAGGCGGTGCACAGGTTGGTCATTCCTTTCTGTGCCCCGCTCATATATTGAGCCATATGCCTATTCATCTTAGCCACTATGATGCCTGACAGGAGCTTCCATGTGGTACTGAGGCAGGTTATTGGCCTGCCTCAGTACCACATGGAATATATATGAGAATATATATAAAGTGCTACACAAATAAAGATTTATTGATTGATTGATCTGAAGCGACAGTGTGCGTGGATTCACCAAAGTACTCTATTTTTGTTTACTTCTGGTTTTACTTTTTTACCTTTGTTGCACACCTTTTCATACTGTTCATTACACAGCCCCTCCAAATGGCCCTGTGCAGATGTGCTGGCCACAAAAAAGGGGGTCACTCAGCTTAAAAGGGTTAATGCCAATTACCCAAACAGGCAGATGTCACTGTACTGTGGTGCGAGGGGTTGTGTGCCAGTTTTTCACCCCAAGCAATGCATATGGTTTGAAGTAATCTCTAAATCATATCAAATAAGCTTTAAAATAATAAATAATCCCAAGTATTTAATGAAATTAATGCATACAGGGCTTAAGTTAAAAACACAAGTATGAAGTTCTGAAATATAAACATACACAAGTACACATAAATGTACAGTAACATGCATATATGCATATGCACGCATTTAAAATAACCCAGCAATTAAATTGTATGTAACACATTTTGATATTGTGGGTTCTGATACTGATTTTACTGCTGTTAAAGTTCTCTAACAACAGAAGCTGTGCCTAGTTAGTCTTAAATAAAATTATGGGAACTTCATATGTTGATAAATGTTTTAAAAGTAGCGAGTGTGGTTTTAAATTTATTCTAAAAACATCTGGAGAGCTTTTCTTACACACAAAAAGTATAGTAATATGTTCCTCTCACAGATCAGCAGAAGAAATAAACAGAAATATTCCAATGGTCAAATTTACAAAGTAAAATTCACTTTTGTTTTTTCCGGATTTGTACTGGAACTGAGGAACTTGTACCACCTCCAGTTCTTGCTTGTCACTGTAAATGTGCTGATCACAAAGTAGAGAGGAGTAACAATATTTTTGTATTTTCTGCTCACTTAGGTAGGATAAGATTTACTGCCTTAAATAAGCAGAATATCTGAACAAACTAAAATAAATCAATCAATAAATAAATACAACATTACAAAATCAAAATTACACAAAACAATGGGGCTTAATTAAACTGACAAAATAAAATAAGAAAAAATTAGCAATCTCAAAAATGAAAAAATGTGAATAAAATAACAATAAGTGTAATAAATAAGTAAACATATATTTAAAGTATAATGGACTCACATTTGAAGAGATTAATGCAATAAAGGGGCTCTATAAAGTAAAATAGCTCAATAAAGCTATTTTAAAAGAATAAAAATGGCTTTCAGACATGAAATAGAACATTTTAGCAAGACTATGCAGGCCTATGAAACACTAAGAACACCCTTACTGCCTCCAGAGTAATTAAGAGGGTAAGTAACAGTCAGTTGCTGCTGATCAAATGCACTTAGTTAACTGATTATCAGCTAGTGTGACCACCTCTCCAAAAGCAGATGTTTTGGTGATTTGTTGGTCTGGAGCATTCAGGTTTGTGTTAACACAATGCCAGAGTGGACGTCCCAGCAAATTCACCTGAAGGTCAGACTGTGCAATGTTCAGAAGAAAATGCAAAAACCCCAAGAGCTACAGTTCAGATTCTACAGACTTCAGTTAGCTAGTTAAAAGCTGGGTAAATATTAGTTAATTGTTGAAGTTCATGACATTACAATTAGGAAAAATCTGAAAAAATATGGCTTACTTGGAAGGGTTGACAGGAGAAAGCCTTTTCTCTCTAAAAAGAGCATGGCAACATGGCTTAGGTTTGTGAAGTTGCATCTGAACAAATTACACAACTTCTGGAACAATGTCTTTTGGACAGGTGAGACCAAAGTGGAGATGTTTGGCTATAATGCACAGCACCATGCTTGATGAAAACCAAACACGACATATCAGCCCAAACACCTCATACCACCTGTCAAGCAAGGTGTTGGAGGGGTCAAGATTTGGACTTGTTTTGGAGCTACAAGTCCTGAGCACTTTGCCGTCAATGAGTCAGCCGTGAACTCCTCTGTATACCAAAGTATTCTGGAGTTAAATGTGTGTCTGTCTGTCTGCTAAAGCTTGGTTGAAATTAGACCATGCAAGAGGACAGTGCTTCCACTACACCAGCAAATCTACAATAAAATGGCTGAAAAAGACAAGAATCGAGGTGTTGCAATGGCCCAGTCAAAGTCCAGTCCCCAACCTGACTGAAATGCTGAGGCAGAACTTTAAGAGAGTTGTGCATAAATAAACGCCTCCAAATCTCAATGACCTGAAGCACTGCTGTAAGGAAGAGCCAACATTCCTTCACTATGATGCGAGAGACTGATAAAGTCATACAGAAAGCAATTACTTCAATTTATTACTGCTAAAGGTGGTTCTACACACTTTTGGATCATGGGGTGTACTAAGCTTTTAACAGGAATGCATGGAGTGCTGTGAAAACTTTCTTGTTCACATGATTGTACTAAATGTAGTAAAACATGAGATACTAGTTTACATTAAATGAGTCAGTAAAACAGAATAAAAAGTGCTGTGACAGTGCAGGGTTGAAACAAAACGTTAACAAAAGAGAACTGATGATAATCTGCTAGAAATATGTGTTACAAAGAGTTGTTGCAAGAGGTATGAAAGAGTTCCAGTCTCTGTCCTTGTGAAGCTGTTAGAGAAAGTGTTCCACTGTAAGTTCTGTAAGTGGTGCAGTTTATCATTGGAAAAGCTACTGTAGTTTAAAAAACACATCTTTTCCCAGCATTTTACATAATGCTGAGCCAAGCAGTGTTTCATTTTGTTTTGCTGATCAGCCACATGTCTTAAAGTGAAAGAATGGGGCAAACATCAGTGCTTCATTCACCTTTTCTTCATTTAAAGGTAGTTGTGGGGTGAAACAGAATTATTTTCATTTCTACATGCAGGTGCTTGAAACACATCTCCCCACCAGTTTAACTTACCAGTGTGACTATTTCATGACATGGAGGTTAACAAATGAGCTTATTTATTGAGTGGCTGTGGCTCAGGAGATGAAGAAAGTTGCCAACTAATAGGAAGGTCATTGGTTCAATCCCCCAGGTCCTTCAGTCCATGCGCCAATGTGCCTCTGGGCAAGACACTGAACCCCAAACTGCTTCCAATGCATCCGAGTGTGTACGTAAAAGTTAGAAAGTGCTTAAGTCCTAGATTAGAGTGCTGTAGGAGTGCATGGGCAAATAAGACTTGTAATAAAAAGCACTGATTGCTCAGTCGGATTAGAGATGTGTAATATACACTACTGTGAAAAAAGTCTTCCCACCCTTGATTTCTTAATGTTTTTATTATTTTTTTAAAGTGATCTTGACCAATAGTTCTCCAAGCTTTCTGAAAGTCTTTCAAAGTGTTTCTTTGGACATTGGCTGCTCACTCATTTTAAGTCCAGGCCTTGCACCCGGCCACTTTCAGAGGAATGTTTTTGTTTGTTACAAAACTTACAAAACACTGGCCTATGAATCATTCAAGCTTAAAAAAGGCACCGAACACAGGAGATGAATCAGTTTTGTGTCTACACATAACAGACAACTTGGCAAAAAAACAATTTTAAATTGTATGTTTAGGCAATTTCTCCATGGGGATTAATAAAGTATTCTGATTCTGATTTAAGCCACTTTGTTCCTAGCAGCCTATCACAAAAACACACTATTTGTTCACATTCCTTTAGTTGAATCTATGAAAAGTGCCAAGGATAATACAATTTGACAGGCATAAAATAATATTTGTGCACCACCAAAATGATTCCCAAAAAACCATTAGTTGAAAAAATCAGCGTGGTGTGCAGTGTGTGCTTAGAAATTTCGAGAAAACTAGACAAGTGAAGAGCAAAATATGAAGTGGCAGGCCTAAAAAACTGTAGATAAACAGTATCTGACAGTCATGTCCAACATCCAGAGAAAAGCTTTGGAATGCTCTTCAAGAAACCTGGAGAACTACTCCTGAAGACTACTTAAAGAAAGTACAAGAAGGCTTGTCTAACAGAGTTCGGCCTGTGTTGAAGACTAAAGGTGATTATATCAAATAATGACGTTCAAGCTGCTTAGAATTGTACAAACTCTGTTTTTGCCTTATGTACTGTATTTAAATTTATGTTTGCACATGTTTGACT
Organism: Etroplus canarensis; assembly: GCA_015106775.1. Classification (NCBI taxonomy): domain Eukaryota; kingdom Metazoa; phylum Chordata; class Actinopteri; order Cichliformes; family Cichlidae; genus Etroplus; species Etroplus canarensis. The sequence goes on from VUQH01083039.1 coordinate 4,922, forward strand.
AAATCGTTGCACCTATTTCACATTTTCCTCACTACGTATAAAGAATTGAGGGATGAATCGAGACTTTTGCACAGTGCTGTAAGTAGCAGTCTATTAAATGATGGTTAAGTGAACAGAAGCTCCCCAACTCGCAGTGTAGGAGAAAAACTTATGGGCAGAACTGGCAGACAGTATGGGAGTGCTAATAAAATGATAAAGACATTAGCAAATTTGATTAATAATCAATGATGTTTCGCAATGTATTGAAACTTACAGAATCTCTGTGTTGCAATTGTTGTTGAGGTGATAATATCTTGTTAATTACTGTATGGTTCCTAACCCTACTTAAAGCACAGGCCAAGACACAATTATAAGCTAAGTTGAATAAATGTGATGTAAATTTTTTTCAGACGCATTTTACAGCCAAGAAAACTTTCAGTTCTGTTGCTGTTGTCGCTTCCTTGCAGACACTTACTTATCCTGTGGACTCACTCTTTCTGCTCAACTCAAGCTTGAGTGTGTAGGTGCTTTTGCTTGTCGACGTTCTTATCTGTTTTGTAACAGCAGAACAACAGATTCACACAACAGTCCTGACCACAGCTCCTGCAAGCTGAAAAGACGGACATGCCAAACATACTTGAGGAAAGATACTGCAAGTGTGTGAGTGTCTTGTGGTGATGAGGAGGGGTGTGTGTATATAATGGTGACAATTAAATTAATTCAGCTACACCTCCATTGAACCACTGAATAATCATCCAGGAGGAGGGACAGCAGAGGTGGCTAAAATCGGGTGGATGACACTTCCAGGGTGGCTGGAGAAACACTATGAGGAGGCCAAGTGAATCTCCTTTGCGTCTCCTTATCCCCTCATAAACAAAAACCTTGCTCCTAATTAACCTCTCCACTGACCTCCACAACTTAACACTGACCTCTTAAGCCCTGAAACTCTAACCCCCTCACCCATGGCCATACAGCCCCCAAACTCCCACCAAAGCCTCCTCCTCGTTAAGCCACTAATCACTTCCTGAGTCTTTGTTGTGCGCTTTGTGCTCTTATGGGGCTCCAGCAGAATCTGGAGCACAACTGTGCCCACAAATAAGAAGGACTGGAGGTAAATTGTTGCACAGTGATAAGGATGAAATGTAGAATGTGGAGAGAGCAGGAGGACTTTGCTTTTCATAATGTGGTGCAAAGTTTAAGAAATTCATCGGTTAGCTGGTTGCCTGAAAACAAAGGAGCAACAATTATATTAACGAGTCTGTCATTTAAAACAGCATTTCAACATTTTTTGGGCAAATATGCATTCAGACTGTTGTGTTTTCAGTGCCTATCATATCTGGGTGCTAATTACAGTTAGGTCATAAGTTTTGGGACAATGAAACGTTTTTGTTGTATTTTGTCTATGTACACCACCACAGTGGATTTCAAATCAAAAAGTGAAAATGTGATCAAAGTGCAGGCTTTCAGCTTTAATTGAAGGGTTCTGATAAAAGAATTGTTTAGAAATTACAACCGTTTTTAAACATAGACCTCCATTTTCAGTGGGCCAAAAGTAATAGGACACACTAACATGATTTTAATAATAAGGATTGTTTTTTAATACTTAGATGACAATCCTTTGTAGTCAATGACTGACTGTCTGAAATCTATGACTTACGGACACTTTCCACCTTCAGTTACTGTTTGTTTGTGGGTCTTTCTACCTTCAGTTTTGTCTTCAGTAGCTGAAAAGCTGCTGTACTGGGCTGAGCTCAAGTAACCAACTTCACTATTGAAGAATATCTAATTTTTTTAATTGAGAAACTCTTTGGTTGCTTTTGCATCATCATTTGGGTCATTATCTGTTTGCACTTTGAGGTTCCATACAATCAGTTTTGCAGCATTTGGCTGAATATGAGCAGAGAGTATAGCCCTGTACACTTCACAATTCATGCTGCTGTTACAGTATCACTAAATATTTGTGACTTGGTTTCATACATGCCTGTGTCATAAGGTTGTCCAAATAGTTTTTTCCAGAAGTGGGCAGGCCCTTTTTGATGTTTTCTGGCAAAATGTAATCTGCTCTTCCTGTGGTTGGTTTGTAACTTGTTGTAAATCCTCCGTATTTCCATTTATGAAAGCGTCTCTTGAGTCTAGATTTTGACAGTGTTCTTGACTTGACTAGATGATGTATAGAGTTTTCTTAACCAAATAAAGAGTCCTGCAATCATCCAGTTTAGATATCTTGCTAAGCTGGCCAGTGCATTCCTTCTTTTTAAGAATGTTCCAGATTGTTGTTTTGGCCACTCCTGAATTTTTTGCTATCTCTCTAATAAGTTTATTATGTTTTTTTGGCTCAGTAATGACCTCCTTCACTTAAATTGGCATCTCTTTTGACCCATATTGAGAATTTCAATGAACAGCTACCAAATACCAAGAAAAATACCAAATACATATACAAATACAAATACAAATGTAGTCCAACACTTAGAATCAACTCCAGATATTTTATCTGCTTAGTTTCTCATGGAAAAATGAGGGAATAGGGTTTACCTCACCATAAAACTGTTTGTCAGTCATTGACCCTTTATTTTTGAGCCTCTGAAAATGGGGGACTATGTATAAAATGGCTTTAATTCCTAAAAAGTTATTGCTTTTTTGGTCTAACCCTCTGAAAGTCTGCATTTCAAACACTGGATTTAAAATCCACTGTGGTGCTGTAGGAAAAAATACAAAAAATTCTCATTATGGACCTACCTGCATGCACGATGTTTAGCCTTGTCCTTTAAATGAGGCTCAATTTACAGTTTTTCATTATTTCTAAACTACTTCATTAGTCTTTTAACCCTCTTTTTATCCCCTGTTCAAGTAACTGTCAAATATTTGATGCCTTGGGCAGGTTTGAGCCTGATGTCTGGAAAATTTCTGTGAACTCTTTGCACTGTGCCCAGCTGCTATACAACTTATGCCCATGTCCACACATCCAAATGAGTCAATGTCCCAAAACTTATGGACCTAACCTTATCTTGAAAAAAATAACAATTAATGTTTTACTGCACTTTTTACACTTTACAAAGCCATCTTACGGGATCGTTCTGGCCCCCAAGTCTCACATTTGAAATCTCTGATGTAATTCATTAACAAGGGAAATTGATAATAAATGATCAGCTAATTATCTGTCTTTCATATCACTACAAACAATTTTTTTTAACAGATATCACTTTTGACTCTACGAACTTTTCTTTTTATAGTCAGTTAAATGAAAAAAATCGGACTGATTGTTGGGATTCCCCATTGTCATACAAATGCTCCTGCAAAGGAAGGAAAGCCTACTACACATGTGGACAGATGGATGCAGCATATTGTGTTACATGCGATGTGTGTGGTCACTATTTGACCACAACTTAACCTTTGTCACGGAAAGCTGAGGACAACAGGTACTCAAATAACTGTACCTGAGCTACTAATCCCATCACCTGATTGGATGGGAACCCAATCCTGCTGCTTTTATTGGTGAGGTGTTAGTCCAGCGATGCGAGTGCAGAAACAACTGGAGAAGGCTTTTCTTGCACAAACATTCATTTACATGCATGTATGTTTGCATGTCGCCAGGTTGGTGACACACAGACACACACAGATGCTCACAAATATGCATCCAAACATGACAGATGGGTGCACAGACTTTAAAACACAAATACCTTACTGATAGATGAATAAACAAAATAATCAGATAATTTGACTAATAATGCTTTCTAGGATGCTTTAAGACTATAGAATGGGACAGCTGGGCCAGATGTAAAGTCAATAATGACATCATTATCCTGTGTATTGTTAGTGTCATCTCACCACTGGCAGTGCTTTTAATTAATGGCTTGAATGAGATAAACACAGCAGCGGCCTGACAAACAAATACTCATGGCCAAAAATACAAACAGCTGGCTGGAGCCTGAACAAACAGCTGGCTCTCAGGCTTTTCAAGGCAGAGACATGCGGTACAGATGTAGTGACATGCACAGGGCGACTGAATTAACACCCTCCAGTTACACATATTCATGCAAGCTCAGCAGGGGAAGGAAATGAAACATTATATCAAAGAAAAGAAGAGAATGAGTAAAGCTCTTACCTTCCTTCTGGAGACATTTTACTGCAGGAAGGTCTTGTGTAACTCAGCGAAAGTTCATCTACCTGCAGTAATCTGGAACAGAGAGAAAATGAATAATTTTTTAAACCTTTTAAAGAATTAAGGTAGATTTATTGACGGGATGAAACATTACCTTATGGTAATATCATCATTCAGTATTAAATGAATGTATGACTTAAATTAGTTTGTCTTTAAAAATAAACACAGCATTCACCTTTATGCAATCAAGCTTTTTTAGGGACTAGAATGACCCCTAAATTACCCTACCACATTTTTCACATCTGTCTATCATACGTATGTTCTTTCTTTAATCTATGATAGATATTCTAAAATGTTATAATGAAATTCATTTTTGCATAAAAAGAAGTTAACCTAATTCATCATTTGAGTTGTTTTCATTCTCTTTGGGCATTAACTGTCCTCCTCAAGGTTCCTGCAGCAGTAAATCCTGCTTCTCTAGGTCTGTTAGTCTTGGCAAAACATCACAATATAGTGATAAGAAGTTACAATAGAATCAAAGAGTAGTTTGTTAAAACACACGCACACACTTTTCACTATCCTTACAACACCAGTTCCTATAAAAAGTAGACAGCCAGATTCACCTTCAGCTGCTCACTTGTATTTTCCCCAAGGTGTTCAAAGGTGTAAATTGACACAGTTTTTATGCCAGATGCCCTTTCTGACATAACCGTCTGACTGTGGGCAGGGCTTATGTCTCAACCTAGACTTAAAGCAGTGTTCTTTCGCTTGTGAGGTAAGTGTGTAAACCACTACACTACACTGATGAGATTAGGGTGGGAAATATTTTTCTGGATAAAATGTCACAATGGCATAGCTATATGGCAAAGTTCATAAACAACCCCATTCTGTCACTTGAAGTTTAAACTACACCAGGGACGATTCTAGGATCCGACCTTTAGGAAGGCTCAGCTCACAGTCAGAATGTTGTTCATACATTACCTTGCAATTAATACATCAAGAGAATAACAATACTTAATAATTTGCTTTTAGTAAAACGAATAAAGGCAGAATTGAAGATGCTGAAATTTTCACTGGGAGTGACTAGATGGATGGGATTAGAAGAGGGTTGGTGTGTCAGAAGAGGATGCAAGGGATAGGGTGAGATGGAGGGAGATGATTTGCTGTGGAGACCCCTAATGGGAGCAGCCAAAAGAAGGAGAAGAAAATGAATAAAGGAATATGTCACCTGCAAACGTATTCAACACTTTTTATTTCTACAGTTAAGAAAACATTACAATGTTATTTTCAAAAGCAAACTAATTAGCTGGATGCTCTATTGTAGTGTCTAAGAATAATTTATTCTCCTATATAATACACCTGTTTTAGGGGGCTTCTTAGTTAGAAAATGAAGCCTGAGATAAAGACTTAATTATGATGGTCAGAATTCTGGTACCAAAGCAGATGCAAGAAGAAAAAAATGCACAGTATTGTTTTAGTGTCCTCACCACATGGGGGCAGTCCACCAAATCATCAAGAAATTAGAGTGGGAGCATTCCATACAGATATTGACAGATCAGATTGCCTCTCTGTGCAAGAAACAAGCTGGTAAGAAATTTGCTTTAACATTAAAATTTTGGAGTTTCTACAAATGGTCCCTTTACTGCGCAGACTCAACACTAGGTATAGGCTACACCTGACAGAGGAACAGATTTATAGTCTATCACTTCAATGTAGTGGCAGCCTTCCCGTTCAAGCCATGTTTACAGTGAAACTGATTTGCCAATGTACACTTTATTTTGTTATAATAACATAACATTAAAAGGCAATTTCATAAAATAATAATAAAGTGCATTGTATTACTACTTTTCCCACTGTTATTTTTGAGGTGCTAAGATTCAATGCAGGAGAACTTGAGCATCCCTAAATAGAGTCTAAAATCACCAGTCACCTTTTAAGTAGCCTTCACTGGAACCAATCAATAATGACCCAAGAGAAAAAAAAATTGTTTGCCCTTGAATGTGCATACCCATACATATTATGTTTGTCCTTATAACTTGTATTAAGTCATAGATCTAAACCAAGTAAGAAAAATATTAATAAAAGGAACTTCTGTTTACAGGTCTTGTTGAGTACAGCTGCTTCAAATGTAAGAGTAAACAAAAAACTCCTATAGAGCTTCAGAGGGAGCTCCCTGAGATGCTACGTGAGGTTGTGAGCATCAGATGTGGCTGAAGAGTATTGGTATGAAAATGTAAACAAATACCATACCAAACAAAAAGCATCATTCCTCCACACAGGAAACTCTGACACTCCAATTCAGGGTTGAAGGGGGCTGGAACCTATTGCAGCAGTCATATTGCAAAAGGTAGGGTGCACCCACAGGTCACCAGTCCATCACACAAAGGGACAGATGACCATTCACACTCAGATTCATTTAGAATCACCAGTTAACCTAACATGCATGTCACTGAGAAGAAGCACCTAGAGAAAACTCGCACCGGCATGGGGATAACACGCAAACTCCACTGAGAAAGCTCCCAGGTGGCTGGTGGACCCAGGACCCCCTTGCTGTGAGGTGACACAGCTAACCACTGCACCCACTGGGCTGCTGCAGTAAATTTTTCTTTTTCAGATTATGAGCCTGATAGTGTAAAACTTAATGGTAATATTAGAGAAAATTAAAATAACCATATTATATGACACCCAGTTTTCCAGTCATCTGACAGCTTCTTAGGTTCACTTGGGAACACTGGTGTATTGTGTAACATATCTGCTTTATAAATTATATTCACACCTGATTACTTTTCTTCTTCTATTACATGTTTCTCAAAAGTTTTATAGTGCCCTTTTTAACTAATGTAATGGTTTGGGATTATTATATTTGGACTTTATACATTTTTCATTAAATAGAAATAGGTGTCACATAACTATGATGTTATTCAAATGGACAAAAATGAAGCGATATGTGCTTCCAATTCTGTCACTGAAGAAGGGAAAGCACTAAAACTTTTAGCTGGACAGCAGAATTAAATACTGGAGGAGTGAGAGAAAGGCCGATGAGACAGATGAAAAGTGAAAATGAGTGAGAATGAGTGAAAAAAGAAGGCAAAGAGGGGAGGGATTGCTCAGAAAGAGGGAGGTAAAGTGCAGGAGGGAGTGGAGTAGGAGGCTGGGCCCTGTCCTGTCTGGTGTGGTTGGGGGTAATCTGGTCTAATCTGCTGGATGTTAACCTATCTGAGCAGCAAGAGCCAGATTATCCCTCTAACAATGGCCACCCGCTCATCTGCTAAATTACTCCACTCAAAATCATATGCTGAGACACACAAACACACAGATTTAGGGAGCTGTGAGTATATGCTGCTTCGCAGTGTGTACAAATTGGTCCTATTTGGGCTCATTTGGTAATTTAAAATATTTCAAAAGCAATGCCTTCGTGGAATCACCAGGCCACCATTACTCTTGCACAAGGTTACTGCCGCAAGCAGAAAACCCTGTGCAGTTAAAAGACAGGAGTGGGTGGAAGAAGAAGAACTCAAGTGAAAGCGCCGGGAGCGGGTGAAAAGGGAGAAGAACAGGAGACCCAAGAGCGAGGAGATAGAAAAAGCACTACTATCATCTCCCTCCCTGCCAACAAAGCAATTCAGCTGTTGGGTTTCTCATCTGGCACAAGGTGTTCAGCGTGTCAGGGTCAACCCGATCAGGTGAACCACGAGCATCACTGCAGGGGAAGACATAAACACAATGCTTGTATTGCTGTGGAAATACATGATATAAATACTGTGACACAAGGCAGGTTATATGGACCCTTTACGTGAGTTTCCAGAGCAGCTTCAGTTCCATAAGAGCTACAGGTTAAAGGCTGTGCACTGAGAAACTCCAATGTTTACACAGGAGTAGCAATCGATTCAAAAAAAGAAAAGAAAGAGGGGAATAAGAATGAGGCAGGATGAAAGAATAGATCCTATAACTATAATCAGGAAGCTAATACATTCCTAATATAGGCTGTAAATAAAGGTTGGATATAGCTAAAGGGTTTGAATAGGGAAGGCAATGAGGACTCAGCTTTAAACTTGCCTTCTTTCTCACTGCCAGCAGGAAGTGACTCCTCTAGATGAAGAAAGAAGTCTGGCTGTAGGTAAGTCTACAATGTGATGTTCATTCTATAATTATTAAAACAGTCAGCTTTGCTTCTCACTCGACTTTTACAGTTCTAAAATGGTATCTAAAAAATGAATTCTGTCACAGTGGCTGCATCCATCTTTTTACAGTGGATATAAAAAGTCTACACACACCTGTTAAAATGTAAGCTTTTTGTAATGTTAAAAAATGACATCAAGATAAATCATTTCAGAACTTTTTCCACTTTTAATGTGACCTATAACCTGGTAGCATAAATAGGCATGCCCTTAAAGTGATACTTTAGTGCAGCACCTTTGGATGTTATACAGCATTCAGTCTTTTTATGGTAGGAGTCTATCAGCATGGTGCATCTTAACTTTGCAGTATTTGCCTGCTCTCCCTTGCAAAAGTGCTCCAAATCTGTCAGATTGCAAGGTCATCTCCTGTGCACATCCCCCTTCAGGCCACCACAAAGATTTTCAATTGGATCCAGGTCTGGGTTCTGGCTGGTCCATCCTAGAGTGAAAGTCCTCTTCGTCTTCAGCCAGACACATAAAGGGTTAGGGCCAATAAATAGTGGTATTTGTACCTTGTCATAATTCCCTGTGCCTTAACTAAAGCACCACTTCAAGGTGAAGAAAAACAGCACCAAAGCAGATGCCACCATGCTTTACTTTAAATATGTGTTCTTTCGGTTATGTGCAGTACTGTTTTTATTCCAAACATGTACCTTTTGGCTGTTCCCTTGGATTGTCCACCAAGGGGCCACAGCAGATTAATCCGCATTGGTAATTTGGCAGATGCCCTTCCTGACACAACCCTCCACAGTGAGAGGGGCTTATGTCCCCACCTGGAATTGAACCAGGGACCTTTTGCTTCAGAGGCAAATGTGCAAACCACTACACTACCAGGGACACATTTTTGTTCTAAACATACCTATTACAATTATGGTAAAAAAAAAAAAAAAAATCATAGCATATGTTCCTACATTTTTTTTGGAAGACTTGATGTATGTTGTTGCAAAATTTGGCCAGGTTTGGTAGCTTTTCTTCCTAAGAAAGTGTTCTTGCCACCCTTCCCTAAAGCCCAGACATGTGAATTATATGAGATTTTTGTAACATTTGACAGTTATGCCTGAAATTCCTGTTTCTTTAATGTTGCTGTTGGCCTCTTTGACCAGTTTTCATGTCCCATGATCATCTCTCACAACCGTGACATTATCAAGAACTGGTTGCAACCAGTTCTTGAGACTGTCATGGTTTGTGCCATATTTTCTCCATTTGTGCAACTTGTTTTGTACCCTTTTCTTGAATGATACCTTACAATAAGAAAAATCTTGTCATAATTTTGTAAGCTCTTTGCGGACTGCGGCTTTTGCTATCAGATGAAATTCCTGTTTCTTTAATGTGGTTACCATCTTCATTGGTAACCACCTGCTTGAACTTCTGAGAGGTTCCTCTGCTTAGCCCTGCCTTTGGGACAACTCTCAAGGTGGTCTCTCTGTTCTGTCTGGCCTCCAGGCCTTCCCCCTGAATGGTGCCCTCTGCTCTGCTCAACCTCTGGCTGTCCCCCTAAACTGTTCCTCAGCTCTACCCTGCCTTCTGGACAGCCACCAGAGGAGTATTCCCTGTGCTAAGAGCTAATCACTGCCCCTTATTAATGACTATCAGGATTTCCATCTATACTTTCCTGCTCCCTGTTTTTCATTGTATTTGTGCCCATAGCAAAGAACAAAAAGTGGTTGCACTGAATAAAATTCACAGAGAAACATCTTCAACCCTGGCTCAGAGAGAGTTTGCTTACTCTGTGTCCACACTGCTGGAGCCCAGCTTCATGTCCATGCCACTGCAGCAGCCCTGCTCCTCATTGCAGCCACTGCAAGCATCCTGCTCCTTGATGCTGTTGCAGCCTGCCAGCTTACATCAGAATCAGAATTAGAATACTTTACTCATCCCAGGGGGTGAAAATGCATTGTCTTTACAAATACTCAGTTAACTGTGAATAAATATAAATCCGAAGGGCAGAAAAAGGAAGATTAAATTTATAAATGTGTATGTATAAAGCTAAAATTTAACATAAATGGCTCCAAAGTTAGACACTATATACAATATTTACAAAATATGGTGATAGAAAGAAACTAGTCAAGGTGTCACAGGGAGGAATTATAGAGTTTGATGGCCACAGGTAGGAATGATTTACTGTGGCATTCTGTGGTGCATCATGGTGGAAATGCCAGTCTGTTCTGGTTTTCAAATCACCAAGGTGGTAACAGCCAAAAACACTCAGCCTGAAACTTCAAAGCCCACAAACCAGTTGGTGACATCACGGTGGCTATCTCCCAATCTCCCATCTTTCAAATATAGTCTGTTGAGCTATCCTCTGGGGATCACAATGTCTGTATAAAATGTGGGCCAATCCAAAAAATAGAGGAGGTGTAATGCAAGAAGTATCATGGAATTTTGTGGACTTTTAATGCATTTTTCCACTTTTACCACTTTATATTTTTACTTATTGTGGAGACAAATATTGCACTTTACATTATATTTTACATATTACATAATCAGCTTAATAAATTTGGTGCATTACTCTAAATTATTGCTCTCACTTATTGTGCTTGACTACACAGGTTGGAGGTACGCTATGCTCTGATTTATTAATAGAAGCTCACAAAACTCAAGCGCTTACCATAAGCAGAGTCATAAATTATTGTCTTCTTGAAAAGGATCCATGTCCACAGCACAAAAGTTATTATCTAGGGTACATAAGATTAAAAAAATCTATTGGGACCTTTAGGGTGTTGCTCTGAAAGGGCCCATTCTGCATAAAGAGCACTGTTAGTTTTGATAATTTAAGTATACTTTTGAATGCTGTAGCAATTTTATATTGTTCTGCTACTTAAATGAAAAGACTTAGTGTCCACAGGGAGCTATTTCATGCTGGTGGATCTTGTAAATGACCTTTGAGTTCCATTATTGACCTTGTGTCATAATTTGCAATTATTGACATATTCTAGTCTGGACCAAAGTGGTGGACCAACATCCATAAAGTCATACTATACTGCTGGCATGGCTTAAAAAAACAAAAAAGTGTGATTTTTTCAGCCTAAGAGGTATTAGATCTGTATCTCTTAAAACCCATCTTGTTTTTTGTGTGTAGTTCCTGTGAAAACAAATTAAAGTGAAAGAGATTAACTAAACGGGGTGCGCAATCACAATCTTAACAGGTCAGTGTCTGTCTATTGTTTTGTTATATCAGGCTTAAAATGGATTCACTGGGTGAATCAGTGAGACAGCGCGTGCTGTACCCCACCATCATCAAATTAAATGTACCCTTTTCACCCCTCCCCAAACACACACACACACATCCACACCAGCTTCATAATATATTTGGATTGCTCATTCACCAACACACACATGTTCTGCAATCCCATAATCCCACTCCAGATTGAGAACACCTTTAAGATACAATGTGATTATGATTAGAGATTATGATTAAATTATGATAGAGTGACAGATTAGACAGGGGCAGTGTGTGTAGGGGAGGTGCAATAATATCAAAGCAGAAATTTTTGATAAAACATATATGCTGCTTCAGTGCCCCCCCTAAGGGTTGAAAGATGGTTGTTAGAAAGAAATAAGATGGCCTTCAGGGAACTCCTCAGATCAGCAGCATCACATAAATATCTGGGGTGTCAAGTCAATAAAATCTGGTTTTTCTTACGCAAACTACATAGTAGGATTGAGCAGGCCGGGGCTTCTTTCCAGAAAATAAGGAGCATTCGGATGAGACACTTAAAGATCACTCTTTGTACTCGACTACTTTGATGCTATGAATATAGTGTTCTACTATACGGTGCTGAGGCATGGACACTGGCCAATGCTCTGTGTAAGAGGTATTTGAAATGTATCTGTATAGATATACTGAAAATACATTATATGTATAAAAATACTGGGCCACATCTTTTGATTATTCAGATTAGGTGGTTTGTTGAGTCCCATTACCACAGGTGTATAAAATCAAGGACCTAGCCATGCAGTCTGCCTTTACAATGATTTGTGAAAAGATGGGTCTTTCTAAAGAGCTCACTGAATTTGAGTGTGATACTGCAATAGGATGCTAACATTGTAGCAATTCAGTTGGTGAAGTTTTCTCCTCCTAGATATTCTATGATCACCTGTAAGTGGTATTATTGCACAATGGAAGTGTTTAAGAAGTACAGCAACTCAGCCATGAAGTGTCACACCATGTAAAGTTACAGAGCTGAGTGGATGAGTGCTGAGGCACATAGTGTGTAGAAGTCACAAATACTCAATAACTGCAGTGTTCCAAACCTCCTCTGGCATTAACATCAGTACAAAAACTGTACACTGGGAGCTTCATGACATGGGTTTCCAAGCCAAGCAGCTACATGCAAGCCTTATCATCACAATCCCAAGTGTTGGATCACATCGCCACTGGACTTTGGAGTAGTGGAAACATGTTCTGTGGTGTGACAAATAACACGTCTCTATCTGGGAGTCGGATGGATGCCACAACGTTACATGTCTGACTGCACTGCGCCAACTTTAAAGTTTGGCAGAGGAGGGATGATTCTATAGGGTTGTTTGCCTGGGGCTCTTAGTTCCAGTGAAGGAAAATCTTAATGCTTCAGCTTACCAAGACATTTTGGACATTTCTACGCTTCCAGTTTTGTGGGAACACTTTGGGGAAGGCACTTTTCTGTTCTAGCATGACTGTGCCCTAATGCATAAAGCAAGGGCCATAGAGCTATAGTTGGATGAGTTTGGATGAGTTTTGCAAGACCCTTCAGCGGATAGTGAGGACAGCTGAAAAGATCATTGGTGTCTCTCTTCCCTCTGTCTTGGACATTTACACCACACGCTGCACTCACACACACACACACACACACAATCTGCACTACCTCAAACGCTGCTACTGCACATCACTTCTTTTTCTTTCGGTGCTAGTGTCTTGTTCTTGTGTTTT
>VUQH01083040.1:0-17517 GCA_015106775.1 Etroplus canarensis
TTTGCATCACGTTCAGGATTTACGTTCATGGACTTTGGTTTATTATTATTTTGATGAATAAAGCCTTTTTCACTCCACGTCGGCTCAGCAGTCCTGCATTTGGGTCCACACCACACCTCGCGCACGGATGCCTCGCCGTGACACCTACTTATTTTCATCAGTTTTGTTTGGAGAGTTCGCACTTTTCTGCACCCCTGCTCTGCTTGGTGGTATGATCCTTGTCTACCCTCGCGTGGTATTTAGTTAGTGAACGCATTTAAAACTCGTCGCTCGAGACTATTATGTATAACATTCTGCCTCATAACTTTCAAAACAACAACTCTTCTGGACGGGAGCCGGCTCCCATCATTCACGTCAGAGAGCTGGCTCTCTGTACCGGTTCGTTGGCGACGGCCCCATTACTACCAGCCATACTCTACTGAAATGTTCAGTCACACCCAGTGCAGTAAGCCTGGTCAATCTGCATTTATGCTTTGTCTATTTTTTTAACCTTGCCTTCTAGTAACCTGGTTATCTCTATGCTTGTTTCTAGAACTGCTAAGCTGCCCACCTGGAAATCCCGTCTGTTCTGCCTGACCCACTCTTACCTGTCTCTCAGACCCGCTGGACCTTGGAGCTTATTAATCGTGGAAACCCTGGACCTCTCTAAGGTCCTCTGGACTCTCCCTGGAGAACCTGGATCCCTGGACCTTGTATAAAAGACTTGAATGGCTTTCACATTCTATCAGTGCTTTGTTTTGCCTACCTGCGCTGTGTAAATAAATCACTTTCACTTTTAAGCCTGTCAGTACGCTTTTGGGTCCACCACCACAGCAAACCCTGACACTATCACAAAGAAAATGAAGTCTGTGCTGATAAACAGCTTTCCATCATGCTATGAAGTGATATATGTATCATAACTGGCAAAAAGTTGCTTAAATTAACATACATTGCTCCAAAAATATACATCCATCTATAATTGCATTCCTACTGAAACCCAGAGATGATTACCAGACAGAACAGTAGCTGAAATGACAGTGAAAATAAGGAGAATGCAGGAGTATACAGTTGAATAATACTTTAATAATTCCCCCAAATATTATATTAAGTCTTTATGTTAAGTTCTCAGTCTTGAAGACTGAAACATGAGAAGAACAAACTTTAGCTTAAACTTCCTTTTGTCCTTACTGAATTTAATTTGTAAAAGAGTTGGACAAGTTCCATTCAGATATAATATATGTCGTCTTTGCAGGCTAAATCTGGTAACATGTACAACTTATTGCATTTTTATTTTTTAGCTGGAGATGAAAATTTCAGACAACCTTCTACTGTAGCAGTGCTAATATGTCCCACAGTCCCACACAAAAGCAATGTTTGCTCCACATTTCTATTTTTGGCACCCTCTCACCCTAAATGTAACTGATCAGTTTTCTAATCTGAACTTAAGTAGCTGCAATTTCATGGTTGTAAAAGAAACTCAGCAGCAGATTAGGACCAAACACAAACACTTAAACATGGGAAAGTGTGCGAATTCCCATGATGATGTGACGCATAGAGTTTGCACTGCTGTAACGTAGGGCATCATTCTGCGATATTAATAGGATGTGACTGAATAGCTTGAATATATAAAATATATTCCTAGAGGAGAAAATCTATGAAGCTCTCAAAGCATATAGTAAGTTAAAAAAAACACTGAAAACGTGCGCTATTTAAGTGAAACTGAAGGTAACCTGCTCCAGACCGGGTTATGTGTTCTAAAGATACCGAAGGGATTTATCCAGGTGAAAAGAGTCACCTTTGTGATACTGAAAACTCTGACTTTAAGCTCAAAATAGCTCATTAACTCATTAATCTGACATAGTACACCCCGCAGGTCACTAGTGACCTGTTTGGTGTGTGTGTGTGTGTGTGTGTGTGTGTGTGTGTGTTTTTGCAGGAGATTTGGACTCAATGCAGACTCAAGAACTGACAGACGTGAACAAAGAGCATACATTTGTTTAGGTAGATGAGTTTGTAACAAAGTCCAAAAGGTTATGTACGTATGTGGAATCGAACACAGGAGGATAACGAGACGCACAAAACAGTCAGAACAAAAAGTCAGGGGAAGAAATAAAACTGAACACAAGGTCCATTACACAAAATGCTACCTAAGTAAAACTGGAAGTGATAATCATAACTAAAACACACACACAAGACTGCTAACTGTTAACAAGAACTAAGACTCAAAATACAAGAATGAATGGCAATCAAAACTTCCCAATAAATAATACTAAGAAACTCAGAAACCGTTACCAGAATACACAAAAACCCAGGAACCGTGACACGTCCAGCTCCATCTCTTGATGCGGGATTTACCAGAATAGAAATCTTCTAACAGAGGGCCAAACGCATGTAAAAGGTAATATCTTCTAGTTTCTAAAATTATGCTTGTTTAGAATGTGGCTAAAATGTAACCTGACCCTAGCAAGGAATGATTTCCTAAACTTGATGATAATTGCAGCCGCGTATAAACGATCCCAAAACTTCACAAATCAAGGGCCTTTCACGGCCAAGTTCACGTCGGAGCTTCGTTGAGTGGCACGTTGTGGCTTTGTGACTCATGACTGCAAGGCTGTAAAGGTCCTTTTTTTCCAGTGATCACAGTAGATGGGATTCACAGCAGAACATAAAATAGCAGGATGATTAGCCAGCTCTGCCTCATGAAGGTCCACTTTTCTTGCAACGCAGCAGCCAAACACACTTCCTAAAGCAGAAATTGAGCAAGTGTTGTCCCTCACTCAGAAACAGATTCAATATATACACTAAATACATAGATGCACACTGCTGTTATGTACAACCCTACCCAACAGTTCCTGGCTAAGTAATACAGCAAAGTGCTGTTTACCACATGCTCTTGGTCAGCAATGGGCAATTAAATTATTAAAGGGCAAGTCAACAGCAAATGACATACAAGAGAAGACTGTTGCTCTGCTCTGCTCTGTTATTTAAGTGCATGCTTTCTTTTGGCCATAAGTGGCAAAAGGCATGCTGTGGTGTAACTGATTGGCGTGGACAGCCAAAAGTGCAAGATCCATGAAATCATTAAACCAATGAGGAGGTATACAGAGAAGTCATTGCATCATTAAAGGAAATAGTGAGCTTGTGCCCAAGCTTTTAGGAGCCTTTAGGGCTCTATTGGAGAAGACAAAAGGATGGCTAAATTATCTTTTTTGACTACAGTCCAATTCTCCAACTTCAGGGTGAGTCTGAATCCGCAAAAGGTCCCAGTGCTGTGGAAGAGGTCATGCCTCATGCCTGTGCCAAAGGTGTCACGCTCAAGTGGCCCTAAGGAGTACAGATGCAAGGCACTGGCGTCACTCATCATGAAGACTCCGGAGAGACTCATCCTGGACCCCTCCTGTTTACCTCAGAGCCCCCTACCTGGAGTTGAGAACGCTATTCTCCACCTGCTTGGACAAGTCACTGAGCATTGTGCAAGTCATGTTTTTTTAACTTCTTCTTCTACACCATCAGGCTGGCTCTTCTCCAAATTCCAACTTGACAGCAATGCTGGAGGATGCCTCCCTAGTGGCCTGGATTGTTGACCACTTGACTGACAGACTACAGTATTTACATCTGCAGCACTCTGTGTTGGACAGTATGGTGAGCAACACTGGAGTCCTGCAGGGGACTGTCCTCTCTACCTTTCTCTTTATCCTCTGCAGTAGCTAAAGTCTGTGATGTACAGAGACTTGCCAACTTCTGAAGTTTTCTAATGACCCTTCAATAGTCATTCAGTTGCTCCCTGGGATTATTAAAGTACCCTGATTCTCATTCTGAAAGTTGGGTTTATCAGAGAGGGTAATGAGGAAGAGTGCAGGGCTGTGGCGGGCAGCTTTGTTGCGTCGTGCAAACACAACCATCTGCGCCTTGACATGGCGAAGACTAAGGAACCGGATGCGGACATGAGGAGGACCAGAACAGTGGTGACCCCCTGTCAGGTCTGTGTGGAGGCAGTGGAGGATTATAAATACCTCAGTGTTCACGCTGACGATAAACTGGAGGAGGACGCAGCGAACTGGATGTGACAACCTTGAGAAGCTGGACCTGAATGGGCTGCAGGTACCATCTCATGCTAGTGACAAGGACACCAGCAAAAAGCAAAACTAGAGAAAAAGCGGTCAGGACAGAAAAGGAGAGAGCAAAATCTGTGGCCAGCACGTGCAAAACCATTTCCTGTCTGGAGAGGCTGTCTTCCTGTTGCCTCTCCAGTGCACCCGTTGTCCCTTTCATTTGCACCAAAGCAGGTGAAATGGTTTCTGCCTCTTTCCTGGACAGATAGATATCCTTGAAGTTTAACTGACTTTGTGTTATGTAATCATTGAGTCTTCCCTTAATTTTTTGAGCAGCATATTTGGAGATGTTTCTGAGAATCAAACTGCTTAGGGTGAAAGCAGTTTTTATTTCACTAGAGACCCTGTGTAGCCACAACCTTGAAATTACATCTAGTGTTCAGTGGGAAGCTGAGTGCATAAGGTATAGTAAATCAGCCCTTCAGTTGATTGTGTTTTCTTTTTTGCGACTTGAATTCTTACAAAGAGGCCAAAGAATTGGCTTAAAGTTAACTGTGTCGCTCTTGCTCTGGTAGACACAGGACTTAAGACTTCACTATTGTTCTCATGGAGAACACTGTGCTGTTGCCTTTCATAAATACCTTTCATAATTTTCGTTCAAGTGGTGGTTAGCAGTCCTGTTCACATGAGATGACCTTCAGTGCAATCAAAACCCACCAATGCCTCCTTTTATCCCTTCAGCCTGCAGTCTGATTTGGACAATAGCCACAGCAGATCCATTCAATAGCTATTGAACCGTCTCTCTGATTATTTGTAGTGTTTTTGTGTGAATGTCAGAACTATAAATTCCGCTCTCATTTTTACCAAGTTTTGTATTCTTGAGTACTGTAGAGTAAATTTGCATTAATTTAATTGGAGAAATCTTCAACCCAATAAACAATATTACAGTATCCATTGGAATAAACCAGAATACGTTTATTATTTCATCATTTCTGGGAAAAGCTTCAGCCCATCCATTATCTCCAGTGTCTGACACACCCCGTGAATTGAAAGGTTCTTTTTTTATGGCCCGGAGTGAATTTATAATGTAATCTAGGCAGGATTTGAATTAGATTTGCCTATTAGCCATTCCCTGACTGAACCAAGACATCTGCTTTGAATCTGGCCTAATACAATAGAATTATCTCTGACTGTTCAGTCAATGTCTTCCTGTCCCATCTTTCTCTCAAGCACAGCTCTCCTTTGTCATATTCTTTTCTTCCTCCTGAATGTACTACTGTTAATACAGCACTGAATAGAACATGCGCCTGTTTTGGACAATAAGGAGGGCAGTGCAACATATTTTACTTCCTTTGGGTCATGATACAATTTTAGATTTTCAAAAACCTCCTGAAGAACCACTTTCTTGTATTCTTCCATTCATTCTTATGTTCTTTCCATCAGGGATCTATATGATTGTCTCTTTCTCTCACCTTAAAAACTGTAGTCCTTGCTGTATTAATACATTTATCTTTAAATTATACCACATTGTGAACTGTTTCTCCATTCCCTTGGTACTGTATGTGTACAGTACATTGCAAGGTTAAGGGTTTTGTATTTTCTGCATAGCTCATGCTATGCCACATGTCTTTTTTCCACCTGCTCATTAATGCGAAACAATCACATGGCAGCAACTCGATGTACTGAGGCAAGAGGTTCAACCCAACCATCAGAATGGGGAAGAAAGGTGATTTAAGTGGAAAGGTTTTTGGAGTCAGACAGGCTGGTCTGAGTACTTCAGAAACTGCTGATCCGCTGGGATTGTCCCACACAACCGTCTCTAGGGTTTACAGACAATGGTTTGAAATAAAGGAAACATCCAGTGAGCGGCAGTTCTCTGGACGAAAATGCCTTGTTGATGTCAGAGCTCAGAGGAGAATGGCCAGAGAGCTTCGTGCAGGAAACAGCAACTCAAATTACCACTTGCTACAACCAAGGCATGCAGAAGAGCATCTCTGAACGCACAGTTTGTTGAACCTTGAAGCAGACGAGAAACAGCAGCAGAAGACCACGCTGGGTGCCCCTCCCGTCAGGTCCGAACAGGAAACTGAGGCTAGGATTCACATGGGCTCAGAATTTAGGGTGAACAACATGAAAGTGGATCCATCCAGCCTTGTATCAATAGTTCAGGCGGGTAGTCATGGTAAAAAAGTGTGGAGGGTATTTTCTTGGCCCCCCCCTTACTACCATTTGAGCATTGTTTAAATGCTGCAGCCTACCTGAGTATCGTTGCTGACCGTGTCCGTCTCTTTATGACCACAGTGTACCCATCTTCTGATGGCTGGTTTCAGCAGGATAACGTAACACCATACCATGTCACAAACTGGTTTCTCGAACATAGCCACTAGATCTCAGTCCAGTAGAGCACCTAGAAGCTTCTCATTGGGGATGTGCAGTCGCCAAATCTGCAGCAACTATGTGATGCTATCGTGCCATCATATCTAGCACCTTGCTGAATCCATGCCAGCATTTTTGAATGCAAAAGGGGGACACCTGTTAATTTGTGTTAATAACTAAGGAACTTATAAAACTGTATGTTGTATGGAGGTCTGTTTGACTCATCAAAACCATTTCTTAGATCCAGAGGTTGCTACATCTTTCCATTGTTATCACGTGAAAGTGCCTGTCATGGTTTAGTCGGAAAGGAGCACGCGAAGTAAGAAGCAGACAAAAAAAAAAAAAGAGCAAGATTTCTTTCTAAGATAATGCAGAAACTAGAAAAATCCACAAAAGCAAGCAAACCAAAACTCAGGGACTTTACAAAATGCAGCAAAAAGGTACAAGGCACAGATCAGGCTGTTTCAGGGAACATTTCTAAGGAACATCATTTTATTTCTCTCAGCTTCTTTTGCAAGACACACAGGACTATCCAGGGATGATGCTGCTGCACAGAAAAGTGATCCAGAATCAAATGTATGAGAGAAATGTGTCTGTTTCAGCTGACAACTCTTACAATGCTTGAATGTACTTGATGTCATAAAAGCTTATTCATTTTCACTAAGACGTCAGCTCTGTTTGCAGCACTGAGGACTACGGGCTTCCAGTTGCCGTGCAACTGGTAGGGAGCCCAATTTAAAATTGTTGGCAAACCCTAAAATATAAGGAGAAAATAGTTTACAGCAATAATCAAATGCCAGACAGAATTACATGGTGTGCTTCCTTCTGTGTGTTCAAACAGAAAGTGGCAGAGAAATGTGCACAGTTGATGGAAAGTTGACAGTGTAAACTCATTTGTCCTTGGCTGTGTGGAATGAAAGGAAAGAGCAGAAAGGTTCAATTTCAGTGAAAATTTTAGGCATCTAGACATCACCAGGATCGCCTGCTCAAATTCTGCATCAAAACTTTCAAAATGACTTTTAAAAATTCACCTGCATTTCGCATTTTATCTTCAAACAGAAAAAAAACATGTTTTGAAACTGCCGTCTATGCATTTGTTTTATTTTTCATTTGAACGTGTTCCTTCAGTTCAGTCAGCTTTTCTTGGGGCAATGCGGTTCATCTCCATGCAGCCATAATCATTAAAGAACTTAAGGCCTGTGTGTCTCTAACAACCTTTAGCTCTCGTTTTTTTTTTAAGGCAATTTCAGATTTCATCAATTTCTGCTTGTTTCAGCATCCCACCCTGCTAATTTTATACTTTAAATTATAGACATTTTTGAAATGCAGTGTAGTTAAACTAGTAAGGATTTGAGGCAATTTATAACAACCTTCAGCTCATAATTGTGCTTTTTCCTGAATATCCCAGTGTGTGTGTGTGTGTGTGTGTGTGTGTGTGTGTGTGTGTGTGTGTGTGTACTTTAGTTCACAGTTGGGCTTTTTCCCATTTCTTAAAGCAATTTTAGATTCCAGCAATTTTAGCTTCTTTCAGCTTCCCATTCTGCTATTTTCATAATTCAGGTGTTCTGTGCTGCAGCACACTTTAGCTGGTTCACATTCAGTTTCAGCATATACAGGAAAGAATCTCAGCTTTCAGAATTCACATCGCATTTTCAGCAGGAATTGATTTTTCCGGTTCTTTTTTTGTAATTGTACAGTCATGAATTTCAGCGTTTAACACGCTGGCTAAGGCCTGTAGAGTGTGAGATGAAGCACTGCGAGATGAATTTGATGGCATTTCCACAAAAATCTTCCCCACTGTAGAACGATGGACATCATCAGTGTGGGAAGTGCTGAAGTCCATTTCCAGATCATTTGGTCTTTCCTCCTTGCCGTCGTGTGCACACACACACACACACACACACACACACACACATCTGAATGCTCCAGAGCAGCAAACTTCCAGAACATTTGCTTGTACAGCGATGGTCGTACTGGCTGATCAGTAAATCAAATGCATTTGATTAGCAAGACGTGGCTGCTACATACCCTCTCAGTTCTTATGGAAGCAATAATAGTGTACTTAGCTTTTCACACTGCTTCTGCATTTTGGCTTAGTTTTTTTTAATTAATAATGACACGGTGCAATATGTCATGTGGTGTTTTTCAACTGAGGCTGTATTTATCTACGACCTGGTAAGGACCAGAGAATTTTTTTTTAATTATGTCCTGATTTGTGAAACTTTAAGAATTGAAAGAGGGTGGTCTAGCTTTTTCACATGAGTATATGTTAAAAGGGAAAAACAATGGAAAAGGTCTGTGAAATAAAAAATCTACATAGCATTTCACATAATAGCAAGTCTGTAATAGAGATCCGTGTTTTGATTAGGAAGGGAAGGATGGGAAGGAAGGGACGGAGCCAAAAATGGACAGACACTTGGCTAAGGTCAGGAAGATTTAATCATCAACAAAACAGAATAATCCGGCACAGCAATGGGCAACTCCTTAGTGGTGTGTGAGGTCCAAGAGTGAGGTCCCAATTCCCATGGGCTGTGAGCAAAAGGCCAGTGAATCCCCATGTCTGGTGGCAGCGATAGTGTCCTTGGAGAGGGTGGGTCAGGCAGCCTTTCAGGCGGCATCTAAACTCCTGTTAAATGTTGTTCCCTGTTAAATCCAGAACTGAATTTAAAATCCTTCTCGCGTACAAAGTCTTGAACAATCAGGCCCCGTCCTGTCGTAAAGATCTCATTCGACCACACGTTCACAACAGAGCACTTCTCTCTCACTTCCCTCACCCCCACCCGGTCAAGGCAGATGGCTGCCCCTCCCTGAGCCTGGTTCTGGTGGAGGTCTCTTCCTGTTAAAAGGGTTTGTTTTCCTTCCCACAGTCGCCGAGTGCTTGCTCATAGCTGATCATCGGATTTTTGGGGGTTTTTTTCTCTAACACCTTACAGTGTGATGCGCCTTGAGGCGACTTGTTGTGAATTGGTGCTATATGAATTGAACTGAATTAAATAGCTTAACGTTCCAGTAGATTCTGGTGGGAACTGCTGGGCTTAAGTAGTACCGATGATGGTGATGGTTCCCAGGTGTGCCAGCATACGCTGCCTTGGCCACACCTTCACCTGAAGAGCTAATCATTGAGGTTACACCCACACCCAACCCAGACAGAAAAGGGGAAAGAAAGAGCTAAAAGAGTAGAAAAGATGGAGGAGCAGATCGCTCAGGATCTGATGGGCAGGGGGCGCTGACTCTCTGGTTTTACTCAACAGAACTGATCTGGGTGAAAAGCAGTTATATCAGAGACTCCCACAGACAGGGCATTACAGATAGCTTACTGCAAATGTCCACCGAAAATTAATGCAGCAGTCAAAAAGACAGTCTTTGATTAAAGCTGCAGGTTCATTTTAATCTACGCAAACTTAGAAGAGGCAATACCTGTGCATTATATATTTAATTTCAGTCAAACACTCTAAAGGGCCTTTATATTAGCCAAAGCTTAGACATCCCGTCCCAGTCTGCACACTACCATCAGATTCATGCAAGACGTGATTAAATGAAAGAAAAAAGCCTGTCATTTTGCTGTGATAAATATATTGGAAGATCCAATACTTACACTGAGGAGGTTAAATTAGGTGTTGCATAAATTTAAACAGTTCCTGTGTTACTGTGGGGGGAGGTTTCTGAAAAGCTATTGCTACCTTTTTCAGATATCCGTTCATAATAACTTACTGTCAGACATCTCTTTGAAACAGTACAACAGTACGCAAGCATTTTAAACCTTTACTTGTGAGTATATACATATATATATATATATATATATATATATATATATATATATATATATATATATATATGAACAACATCTGTTGTGAGAGTTTCTCCTACTGAAACTCTCAGCAGAGATCAATGGTTACACCTGGATGCACAGCACATTTCAGTGTCAGTTGCATTCCCGGCTGATTGTGAGTTTGTTTGTCCCTGAATGAGTGAGAGCATTTGCTTATTAGCAGGGTGTGGTTTCCTGCATAGGACCTCTCAGCAGCAGCAGCAGCAGCAGCAGCAGCAGCACTTTGCTTGGAGTGCTGTGATGGACGAGACGCAGTATTAGACCCTCGTGGAGCTCTGTTCAAGAGATGTCAGTGTATGGGGCTCTGTTTGCGCTGCTATTTATACAATGGCCAGGCAATTACAGCTAACAACATTTGCAGCATAATTTCTCCTCAATATAAGGCACTGCAAAATGTACCCTGTAAAGTTGTTGTATAAGTGAATTATCTGCTTTTAAATATAATGCACTTGCTCTTAAATCAAGTGGAAGCAAGCACACGGACAGGTTCCGCATGCACAATGGATTTCTGCTAAAGCAGATAATGCAATTATGACAATATGCATTATTATATTAGCTTGTTCAAACATATTTCTCATTGACTGCTGCTTTAATTAGCTTAACATGTGACTGCAAGGAAGACAAAGTGTACCTTATGTACACTCAGGCGGTTTTTTTTTTTTTTTTCACCCAGAATAATGCTACACAAAGCTGCAGCATATGCAAGGTAGCTGCATGTGCATCCTGTTGCTTGGCATCACTAATGACGGTTCATCACTCTGGGGAGTAATCATCCTGTTGTATGAGAGCAAAGTTAGGAACAGTTCACTCATGCCACCTGCTAATAGAAGCTCTGTTAGATCCACGTGACAGTTTGTTTTCATTATCAAGATCACACCAGTAAAGATGAGTGCCCAAGAGGCAACGTCCGGAGCTGAAAAATTAAGCCAGTGCCGGAGGTCTTCTAATAAAGACTTCAGGCTGGCTCCAAAAGCAGGTCAATCCCTATGAACTCCCAATAAAATGTCTTATTTTAAAGTGTTACATTAAAAAAAAGTGGTGCCTCCTGCACTATAATAACTCTGAGTGAGATGATTTTTTTTTTTTTTTTATAACTCATTCACCTGGATACTGGAGTTAGGTTTCATTGACCGGCATCCCAATCCAAGTCTGCAAGGTCTCACCTCTCCTAACCTCTAGTCACTGAACTGGACCTCACCTGTTTGTGCTGATGATGCCTTTTTGGTGCACTTAACCTCCTGAGACTGTGTGTCCTCATATGGGAACATTCCATTTTTTTTTTCTGCACATTACGCTCAACATAGAGCTGTTACGTCTCATGAATCCCAAAACAAGAGCTTGGGTCTTAGGAGGTCCAATTAAATTGTCTGCCGATAATATGGCTTGCCGTGCCGTGCCCACCACCCAAAAAGTGTGTGCTTTTGGTAAGTGAAATTCTAATATTTTATTAGTTTGTATCTGTGTTTCTGACCAAGGTTGCCAGTGTTAGCTGTTGACTCAACACGCTACCTTTTTGTCCACCTATGGTCACTTCTAGCTCCAAAAACAGGCTTTGGGGCTGCCGAAGTGCTACTGCTGAATCTTCAGATTGTGCAGTCCAAAAGCAATGGGCGATATCATTCATATTATCCATCTGAATGGCCACTGTCAAACTGTGAAGCAGTAGGAAAGTATAAATGCTACCTTTACTGTATAAACTGTATACCATGCTGCAGACATGTCCATTTAAGCTTGGAAGAGCATAAGTTTGCAATATGGTGTAACCCCCCCCAAAATTTATCATGTAATATTTCTGAATTTTCAGTAGCAAAAAAAATTAACCGGTTCCTAATGATACCTAACATTCATACAGTAGAACCAGGGAGTAACAGGGTTTTCCCTGTAGTGTAGTGGTTTACACATTCGCCAGGTGGGCATCCGGCGTAAAACCTCTGCCATATTACCGATGTGGAATAATCTGCTGTGGGTGACCCCTTGGGGAAAATACAAAAAGGTGACCTAAGGTACATATATAGAACCAGGGAGTAACGACTGTTTGCTTCAAAGGAAAGCAGCAACAAATGACACTGGAAGAACTAAGTATAGTCTGAACACTATACTCACAAGGTGTGTTGTGAACATTCACCTCTGTATTTCCACTCCAAAGGTTCGTTTATGTAGATGTGTATGCGGAATCAGAAGTTTAGTTTTTATATCTACTAAGGATAACCATTCTGCGTTGTGATAGCATGGCGGGAAACCCCCAATTTGCAGAAACATGAACGCTAGTACAGCTAGTCTGTTTACCCTTACCCAGCTACGGCTGAAACCAAGGTTATTGTAGTTAACTAAAACTAAATGTGAAAATAAATTTAGTTAACTGAAATAAAAACTAGACTTTTGGGAAAAATCAAAACTAAGTAAAATGAATGAGTAAAATGCTCACAAAATTAACTACTAAAATAAAAATATACAGGAAATGTCCTTAGTTCTAGTCTTTGTCAGTTGGATAAAATTTGGTCAGTCAGTCTGTCTGATGAGGCTTTGGTGCATCTGTTTACCGAGACTCCAGGCGCCTGTGACTCATCTGCCTTCACAAAGTGTTGTAATTTCTCATCTGAACATCTTAAATCTTCCCCTGACAAATACACAATAAAAAACTAAACTGAAACAAGCAAATGCACTCTAGAAATTAACCGAAACTGAACAGAACTGAAAACAAAAACTCAAAATGAAATAAAAACTAATTAGAAAATACAAAACTATAATAACTGGTAGAAACATGGCGGCACAGCATGGTTAACTCATAAGGAGAGGACTCGCTTACAATATCTTTTCAGAAGTGAACATAAACAGAACAATAATAAATAATAAGCATAAATATGTATCTTAGACTCTATTTCTGATAATAGATCACCTTAATTGTTATACATTGCTCCTGTAACCCCTAATCCTCAATGGTGATACACGTTTTCCACTTAAAGTAATATCCTTCATTTTTCTCAGTAAATAAAGGACAGTCAAAGGATTTTTTCTCTATTTGTTTAGCTGGGTTCTCTTTATCTACTTTCAGGACTAGATAGATAGATAGATAGATAGATAGATAGATAGATAGATAGAAGGATAGATAGATAGATAGATGTACAAGTTTGGACATGCTTGGCCATAGTGGAGTATGGCCAAGCGAGTTCAAACTTTTGACTGGTAGTGTGTGTGTGTGTGTGTGTGTGTGTGTGTGTGTGTGTGTGTGCGCGCGCGCGCGTGTATATATATATATATATATATATATATATATATATATATATATATTTAAAATGATAACATTTGCAAAAAGTGGGGACTCTTGAAGTTTATTGCTGTATTTCTACCATGAAACTTAATTGGGAGACTCTTTACCTGAAGTGTAAATCCACACATCACAAAGTTGAAGGGCGTAATGGGAACAAATTAGAATTTGGCCTTCAACTTTTGAAGTTTTTTAGATGCTGTTTTTTTTAATAATGACATGTTCTCAGTTGGTGAGAACTACTTTAGTTCTGAGAGGCATGGTGGCCAGGTTTAAATAAACCAAAATGATCTTTTAAATATTTTTTTTCCACCTGCTATCGCGCTTGTTACACAACAAAATAATGTGAATAAATGCAAATCAGTGTTCTGGAAGAATGTGTGTTCCCAGTGAGATGTCACACAGTGAAAGCAGCCTTTTTTCCTTTGCAAAAGAAGGTAGTTTGTCTCTCAAAATGTGATTTGTGGCTTGCCAAAATGCTGAAAAGGTCACCCAATAAATCTCCCAATTATGCGCTTCTGTTCGTACCCGTGGCTGCTTGTGTGTGTTCGCAGAGGTGTGCTGTGACCTTACTATTGCATTCCTTCAGCCGTCCACCTATACATCTCACTAGTCTCTATGGCAACAAATGTCCTCATATCTGAGTAGGGACACTTGACTCCATCTTTTTCTCCAGTCCAGCGCCGCTTCACGTTCCACTTGGTGATTAGGCATCACTTCCTTCAGCGCTACTAGTTCTTTGCGCACTGCACTGCGTTGCAAGTCTTTAATCACTGAATGACATACCACTGTCCACTCCTAATGCATGTCTGATGTCTCCTGTGCTTGTAGAGCCTGTCAACCTGAGGTGAGAGGGGGTGAGATATAGTAACATCTCATACAAGGAGATAATGTAGAAAGAGACTAGTCGCAGATGGAGGCATGGTGGGAATTACCTTGTTTGCAAATCTAATTCAGAGCACACGGTGTCTCCGCGGTTTTCCATTTACACAAGCTGCTCACTCATTTAGACAGTAAAAAAAAGGAGTGTTTAAAAGACATGACTGAAATGAAATATGTTTTAAGCATCACCGGTGCTCTCTTTGTATAACCCAGGTTTTAGCACCACACTGTGCAGAGTTCAAAGACAGCAAAACACATCCGGGGAAAAAAGCAAGGCTCATGTGAGGCGAGCCAGGTATGTGCATATAACAGGTCAGCAGTATTGTAAGCACTGACTCTGACTGTACAGCGTAGATTATTTCATATCAGTATATCAGTTAGAAGGCAAGCAAGCTGCATTCATAAACTGGTTGCAGTGCACAGATGCACAGGCCTGCTAATTAGTGCTAAGTAACAAAATGATGACGTACTAACGTTTCAGTCACCAAACCGGAACACAAGCTCCACGGGCAATCAGCCGCACATCAAACTATGTCATTTATCAGCGAATTCCATTAAAAATGCTCCAAAAGGCTGAGGTGGGAGGTAATGAAGTACAAATACTTTGTTACTGTGCTTGAGTGGAGTTTTCAGGTATCTGTACTTTCCTTATTTTTCTGACAGCTTTTTTGTTTACTCGATACATTTTTTTTTTTTAAATTAGGTTACTTTAGGTTTAACGCATTCAAACAGGTGTATCCATCATCAAGGCTAATCATGCACCTCAGACAAAGAGGTAAAAAAAATATCTAATTTGTGAATCATTTGTAGCACTTAATTCATTTTTTCCATTTAGGTGTGGGCATTCATTTACGATGGGAACAGTAAACAGCTACTTTTTTTTAATCTGCTCTGTTATTCTCTGCTTTGTTCATAATGGTTGTTCAAGCTGAGTACAGTCATTAGAATAATTAATAGAAGTTTAAAGTTTTCTAATCCCTTGTATTAATATTGTTTAGTATTGTATTAATGTAACATGAGGTTCAGTTAGCACTGCAGAAATGGTAGGGAGAAGTATTCTTCGGAGAGCTACTTCTTACTTTTATAGTTTGTGTGAATTTCAAAGCCTGCACTTTTTCTCGTTTACTTGAGTAAATAAGTTAAATCAGTAGTTTAACTTCTAACCCCGACAGCGTAGTGGTTTACACACTCGCCTTATGGCTCTGTCACACCTTGACAATTTAACCATCTTATGCCGATAAATCAAAATTTCTCTAAAATGCTGGCAAACGCAGAACTATGATTTTTTTTAAAATTATGGACATACATGTAACGTATTTGTAACTTATATAGAATGTTTCGATAACTTATACCAAAGAATGCTTAGCGTGTTGCCAGCGTTCACAACATATGAATGTCTTAGCCTATTCATAGTATCAGCGTCACGCCAAATAAAAAGTGGAAGAACGTTGCCAAGAAATTACCTGGCCATGGACATGGACATGGATGCATGGAGGAACCATCATCACCCAGACCCTCACGCTCACCCTGTGATGAAGATGATGTCGTTCATGACATCATAGCTGTGTCCATGGCCGACAACTACTCTCAGCCAATGTGCCATTATAAGGTAGCTGTAAGCGCCCTGTCACACCATGACGATTTAACAAGCATGTGCCGACGCATCCAAATTCCTCTAAAATGCTGGCACATGCAGAACAATTATGTTAAATGGACGTATACACAATGTATTGCTAACATATACAGAACATAATACCAGCAAATGCTAGCATATTGCCGACATTCACAACTTGACGTTCATTTATACCACTTCCCTTAAAGGCAGCACATACACTATTATAAGGTAGCTGCATGCTAGAAACACGTTCAGTGCGACTGAAACACGTCAAATACGTCTACAAACGTCAATATGTGTTGGACATAAGTTCAATATATGTTACACATAGGTTAAAAACATGTTTTATGTTATATGCTGGACATTATCTCCATGTATTTCAACATATGAGTAACGTGAATCACTGTATGCATAACATATGCAGGACATATGAGCCATACGCTGGTGAGCGTCGGAAATTTTGTGCATGCTTCAAATTTTCCGGCGACCTCGCCGTACTATGACGTATACCAGCGTACCTCAGCGTGCTCTTAACTCATACAGAAAACTTACCAGGAACTTAATCGACGTAGGTCAGCATATTTGCAGATTTTTTTCTATGTTGGACAGGGGCTTAAGTTAGAAACACATTCAGCAAGTGTTGTGGTCATCAGGAGAACGTCAAATATGTCTACATATGTCAATATGCGTTGGACAAAAGTTCGATATAATTCAATTACATTTTATTTATATAGCGCCAATTCACAACAAAAGTCGCTTCAAGGTGCTTTACGCTGTAAGGCAAAGACCCTACAGGATAAGAGAGAAAACCCCAACAACCCGATGATCCCCTATGAGCAAGCACTCGGTGACTGTGGGAAGGAAAAAAACCCTTTTAACAGGGAGAGACCTCCGCCAGAACCAGGCCCAGGGAGGGGCAGCCATCTGCCTCAACCGGTTGGGGGTGAGGGGACAGAGAAGAGAGAAAGGAGAGCAAAGAGAGACACAGACTATGGGAGAGAGAAGACAACATTAATTGACGTGCAGCAGCAGCAGCAAATAAATGCATGGGGAGTGAAAAGAGGTGGGTGGAGAAGAAATGCCCAGCACATCATAAGAAGCCCCCCAGCAGCCTAAACCTATTGCAGCATAACTAAGCCCTAAATACTGTATAAGCTTTATCAAAAAGGAAAGTTTGAAGCCTGGTCTTAAAAGTAGAGAGGGTGTCTGTCTCCTGAATACAAACTGGGAGCTGGTTCCACAGGAGAGGGGTCCGATAGCTGAAGGCTCTGCCTCCCATTCTACTTTTAAAAACTTTAGGAACCACAAGTAGGTCTGCACTCTGAGAGAGAAGTGCTCCAATGGGAAAATATGGTATAATGAGGTCTTTAAGATAGGATGGGGCCTGATTGTTCAAGACTTTGTAACTGAGTAGAAGGATTTTGAATTCAAGTCTGGATTTAACAGGGAGCCAATGAAGAGAAGCTAATATAGGGGAAATTTGATCTCTCTTTCTAGTCCCTGTCAGTACTCTCTCTGC
>VUQH01083042.1:0-12408 GCA_015106775.1 Etroplus canarensis
AACGCTACAGTGCCGGACAGGACAGGCCGAAAAAAAAAAAAAAAGAAAAGATAAAGAAGTTAAATATTAACCCCCGTTACTTCATTCTATATGAGGTTATTAAGTGAGAAGTGCAGATTCATTCATTGTAAATGTCTAAACCATAGAGCATCTGTCAAAAATTTTACAGCTAGCTTCTGTGTGTTTAAATGGTAATACCACCATGGCTCCTGCAGTGTCTGAGTTATAGACTACCCCTGTGGATATTCCTGCTGAGTGTGTGAGGTTAATATTCTCTCTCAATGTCATTAGGGCTGGCAGAGGGTCTGAGAGCACTGTGAATCAGACAGGGACTGATCTTGTCAGTTCGCACACACCTTCTCACACACACGCACGCACACACACATGCAAAGAGCCGGGGCCTACAAAACCAAAGCCAATGTACTGAGGTCAGCATCACCTGGCCTCATGATTCCCCTTGCACCTCAAATCCCTGTCTGATTAATGACCCTGGACCAGCCCTTTGCAAAGGATAAAGACTTGACAGACATTCCTGTCAGGTCCAACCTCATAAGCCTTGCTTGACCCCAGTTTGGCACAGGATGAAGCCTAAGCTCTAACAACGACCTAATAGAGAGGTAGAAGAGAGCAGACTATTTCCAAGTAAAGAAAAAAATTGAGGGCTTGTTACATGGCCACACACAAAGACAGGTGTAACCCTTGTACAATACCAAATTGTACACTCTGAAATGTATCATAACTGCAAAATACATCATCATATCCTACACAATGCCTCCCTCCTCACAGTACCTGGACTGGGCTCACAATACAGCCCATGTGTCTTGTGAATGTTTGTATTAAAAGATTAGTTGTCTATCCACATGACAAACACCCTCCTCTCTCAGTGAACGGGAACTGAAAATCAATTCACTGATGGCATCGCAGGCAGAGGCCATCAATGCGGCACAAACAAGCACATGCAATTTCTCATGCATGCTACACATAGGCTCACACATCGGTGAGTGTACATAAAACATTAAAAATGCCATGACCGGATCAATCAGACAATAATTATATTGACAATAAACAGTGAATGTTTATGAATGAAATAATGCACAAACATGTATTCTACATTCAAGGAATATTAACTGGAAATGAACTCATGTAATTGTAATAAGATAAGACATTAAAAAAAACTGAAATAATGAATGCTGCGATTTGTGAGGAAGAATCCCTCAGTGCCCTGTCTGCCAGTACACTCTGTCATTACAGTGTTCAGGCTCAGTGCTTGTCAACATTTCCCTGAGAGGGGGAGCCATCCCGCATTACGTTAGAGTGAGTTCAACTGTCAACTGCCAGCCATTTGTATGCCTCAGCATCCACCTAATAGCAAATAATCACTACCCCGCGCTCTCTTCATGGCAAATGATCGATGTTGTCTTGATGTCTGATGGATGGCCCTGCCACAGTGATGTCCACGCACGCATTAAAAACCACCTCTATGAAAAGCCTGTCAGTCTGATAAAGGGGTGCACACAAAATCCTCTGCATGTGCACATACTGCTACTGAGGAAACGCATGCACAAAGCTAAAGGAGAAAATGAACAAAGTGAGGAGAAATCATGATTCAATTGAACAATAAAAAAGCAAAAGTTAATTTCTTTATATTAGTGGAAAATAACCTGTGGTGTGATTGGTCGACAGCATTACCAGAGGTAGACTACTCAAGTACCACCTGGGATGCTTTTTCTCCTCTCACCCTCTCTCGAACACACAAACAGCTCCCTATTACCCCTCAGTGTTCAGATTAAAATGCACAGCACCACAATCTTTGATCTCCCACTTGCTGACACAAATCCTTTCAAGCCTCAACATTTTCCTGCAAAGGTAATTAGTGCTAATTAAAAAGTTTCGAAAGCAGTCTACGGCTGCTGTTGATGCTGCCGCTGCTGGTGCTCAGGCTTGCCCTCCGTCAGATTACCCATCTACCCCCTCCCCAGGTCTTGCGGATGTGTGTGTCAGCCGTGTTCCTGCCTCTTTTCTGTGAAGAATCCCATAACCAGACAACACTATTCTGCCTAGAACATTTGAAGTAGCAGAATGAAATCTGGAAGCCCAGTAAGGGGTCTAAGTGGTGGTTCTTCCCCCCTCACAAACCTACGCTCTGCTGGAGAACATGTACTGACACATTAACAAATACAAATCTAACAAACAGAACAGGTGTAGTCCTTAATTGGGATATCCTAGCTTGGGGAGGCTAAACCATGGAGTAATTAACTTGATAAGGAATTCAATTTGTGGAAACTATCATTGCAGAGAAACATATCATTTAGCACAGGCTACAATTTGCATAATGATAACAAATACTAAAATCCCAAATTCTTGCAGCTTATTGAATCAACACACTAGTGATTAAAGAATTTTATGTTTAGTGGGATTTTAATAATTTGAGATAAAGATTCAACTTGAGCAGTCTAACAGTGCTATCATTCATTCATTCGCCAGCCTGCCTTATTGCTTTCATCAAGCCATTATTATGATATAATTAGCTGCCTTTCCAGCATATTATTAAGTGGCTTGCTGAGTGTCAGGTACAGCAACGTCGCAGAAATGACACACAAAAAAAGCAATGTCGTTGCACAGTGTTTCAAAAAGATAATTACATAATCTCAGCATGGAGAGCAAGCAGAAAAGTGATAATTAGACAAGTATTCCTGCCAATTAAAGTATCAAGCCTTGTATTTTTTCTCCATGTGATACAGAGCATTCAGCAGTTCCATGTCCAATGTGATAGGATTATATTGCTGTTGTAAAATCATCATTACACAGACATGCTCTCAGTACAGCCTGCAACACTGTTTACTGCCTTAACGAGTAAGTTGAGTAACAGTAAAAGCTAGGAGTAGCTTGTGCTTCAAGCCTATTAATAGGCTTCATGATTGACATGGAGGTGGGCCAACAAGAAAAGAAAAACACCCCAAGAAACAACAAAGTTATTGATTTGACCTTTGGGATACTTCCTTCTTTTGTCAATGTTGTTTTTGCCTTGTCTTACACCACAAAAAGAGATAATACAACATGTCATCACACAAGGCAGTTTGAAATGGAATGCCATCATTTTAATTTAAATGTTACATCCTCTGTGACATCTCTGTCGATGCATAATTGGCACTGAATCCCGGTATGGATGTACATATTTATCATTCAGTGTGAGACATTCAAAGATACCGACAGATATGCTACTTTGATGGGATGACAATCAGATGTAGGAAAAAAATGGAACGGCAAATCAACTGTCACGCTGTCAGTTAATGTTTTTGTCAGAAACTTGCACATAAACATGCAAGATTAGAAACAGCAAACAAGCTGTAGGCCGGAATCAGCATCCTTGCTCCAGCAGTGTGTAAATAGGCCTATTTGATCCAAGCAGAATGAGATTAACAAGACATGCTTAAAAAAAATGAAAACACAGTAAATGATGGACACTTTGTTTTCGAGAATGCTGCAACAAACTTCACACTGTATGTACATTTAAATATTTATCAAACAACAGAACATTTGAAGCAATGTACTGTACGTGCTTTCGAGGCATTACTTACTGTGCATGTAGTATACAGTTGTAATTTTGCAAAATCAAGTAGGTTTTTTTAAACTTGTAATGCGAAACCTCTTTGACACCGAAAATAATTACACAAATACTCTTGAATTTCTGCCATATGCCCTGCTTTACTCCTAGCTGTGGTAGCCTACTCTATTGCCATTGCTACAAAACACCCAGTCTTTTGCTCTGGCAAACCAATCATTGCTGGTTGGCATAAATACCTTTACCAGTGTGCTAGTGTGGGAATGTTGCCACAGGCACAAGATTTACAGGGAGAGATTTGCCTGAAGTTGATAAGCTTAATCAGTATTGTGTGAACTTGCCTGGCAAGGACTTGCAGACGTTCATTTACAAGTAAAAGTAACGCACCTCAGTTCCAACACAAGATGTAGCGATCAATCTGCATACAGTGGAAACACAACTACAGCTATGCAACTTTCTGAGGAAAAAAAAGACAAGAAAAAAACTCCCCCACTCTCTACTTTCGCCACACAGTCTCCCCTCCTCGCCTCTCTCTGTGTCTTACCGCTGGCCCATTACCTTTACAGAGTGAGGCTCATTAAAGAAGGCAAGTTGAGTCAAATCTTTCTGTAATTCAGCAGAGGTGAATTGCTGTCAACATCATTAACCGTCATTTCTCCAACTCACTTCAGTACTTATGAAGTGTTCTTTATTGTGTAATGATCCAAATCTCTTCTCTAAATCGCCCCTCTTCAAAGGCCCTGGAGGACATACCACCCATGCAGCCGCCTGACATAGAGGGCCAGATTAAACACGGCTCTATCAGTATGTTCCTCTTTGTGGTTAAGCAGATCCAGCAGTTCATCCTAAACTGCTGCTAGCAGGTGCGGTTTCTCAGAAGGAAATGAGGAGAAGATGGTAAGACTACAGTGAAAGAAGAATAATAGTTTTCAAAGATGCCTTTTATATAGAAAGACATAACTTCTACTAATAGTGATTCACTTTACTTAGGTTCACTGCATTACATTACCCAAATTCTGCCAATAACCTTCTTACCTCTCTGTTTTCAATACTGTTTATAGATAGTTCAATGATCTCATAAGGCTATTGGCCAGGCTGGCTCCATGGCTAATTACACTGAGAGCTGCCCTGCTTGTCATGCTAGATGTCCTCTGAGTCCTGTCCTAAAAGAAGCCCCCTTTGTGCCTCCACCATTGTGTGTCCCCCAGTGCTCAATATCATGCTATGCAATGTCTTCCAGGCCTTGTGTTGGGGAAAGCCTCTTTTATGCAGGCACCATTGTGTGTCCTAGTGCTGAACCCCCTGCTAGGTAGGAACACAGACAAAGTGCAGCAGGGGAATGCTTCTCAGAGCCCTAAGACCTACAGTAAATCTTCAAACAATTTAAACAAACAAAAACGGCTGCTGTGGTGTGGTGTGAGTAGACAAGGAAAAGCAGATGAATAAGCAACATCAATTACTGGGGGTTTGACCTGCAAGCCCCCACACCATGGCACACATTTCACACCAAATCGCCCCAGATTGAAGTTGACACTGCTGGAGTGGAAACACTGACCCCTCACAAAGCTAGAGCTTCAAACTTAAGGGAAGAGAAAGGCAAGGGGCACTGACAACCTACATAGACCAAGGCCAACATACAGGGACAAGGAGGAGGGATATGAATTTAAAATACACACACACACACACACACACACACACACACACACACACACACACACACACACACACACACACTATAGGTCCTAGTTTGCTTTAAAGTGAGACAAAATGGCTCAATTTGTACACTTAGGCCATCGAATTGGCCCAGCTGAGGTACAAGAGGAACATGCGAGGGGACAACCGCATCAGGCCACTGAT
This sequence comes from Etroplus canarensis, assembly GCA_015106775.1. NCBI lineage: Eukaryota > Metazoa > Chordata > Actinopteri > Cichliformes > Cichlidae > Etroplus > Etroplus canarensis. The sequence continues at coordinate 5,420 of VUQH01083042.1, forward strand.
AAGGAGCCTATGAGAGGAACAAAGCCGGATGTCCAACAGGCTTACCAGTGAACCTGAGTAGGACTGGACCCTCTTTAAAGCTTGTTTTAGCCTCCCAGCTTTACCCCCAAAAAGTGCCGCTTCCCCTGAAGCCTTTTTACTCTAGCACATAAAGCTTGCCTCTACTTTGTAAGCCTGGACAAAAGGAAAATAAACACATGGGTCACATTTGTTCAACACACAGTACACTGATGTCATAAAAAGTTTCACAAAGAGCCTTTTCAAAACGAGAGATACCACTTTAAGTTCTACCTCTTACTTAAAAGAGCTTATTTTCATTATTATTTTTGAATGAAATACAAGAAAAAAAGGCATAACCCGAGGGGTGAGAAAAGATAACACAATTCCATCACAGTTTGCCAATATAGTGTTAACTAATCTAATAACAAACATGCACAAACTGACACGTATTCATATAGAAGGCCAGCACATTGACACATTTGGGACCATCAGGCACTGGATAGAGACAGTCTTAACAATCTCCCAATTAGCCAGAGGGGAAGCAGAAAATATGTCTCAGGTTCATGGAGCAAGCGTGAAACTTAATAATATGACATGGCATACGAAAACACAGCATGTCTTTTTATAGCCACGTGTGAAAATGAAGCAAAAATAAAAAGGAACAAGGAGGAAAAGGTGCTTGTCTTCTCACTAAAAAGAACTATTTTCAAGGTGTTTCTGTTTTATAGTCGATTTGGTGCAAGTGAAAGTGACATGATGAATATGAACGATACACTGTAGTGATAGAAATCATGCGTGAAACGGACGCAACAATTATAAAAAAGACAAGAAGGATTACAAAGGAGCATTTATTATGAGAAGAAATGTTGAGAAAAGAAATGAGCTTGGAGACAGCTATAAAACTTTAATTACTGCACTACACATGCGTATATAAAAACAGACAATATATTTATGACCTCTAATTTTTTGAACATGCCTCGTCCTATTCGGTTTATAAAAGCCTGACTCGAGTATTTGCTCAGTCTACAATAATGCACTAATAACGGGCACTAGTACCATAAAATGATACTCAAAGGTTAAAATGTACATTACATTCCTACTCCTGATAATTTCCAGTTTAATAATTTGAACATTATGAGAGTCATTAGCAAATTTAATGAAAACCTAAAACCAATTTTGCCTCCATGCAACCATGACAAATTGACAGACAGATTAGGCAGACTGTCATACAGGGCAAATCGTTGTTCCCAAAGAATACTGACTCCCAACATTATCACAAACTATTTAACCCATCTAAAAACTCTGTATGCTCGAGAATATAGAGGGCTTATGTATGAGGACCTATTTTAAACAATGGAGGCCCCTCACTACCACCCTACTCCTGACTCACAGACATTCAAACAGAATGATAATGGAGGCTATGCCAGTCAGTCAGTCAGTCAGCAGTCTTTGCAAATGGAAATCCACAGAAAGGTGGAGATGGGAATCATTTTATCTAGTTGACACACATTACAACAGAGAATTTCAAAAGAGTAAGATGGAAGCTCTCAGGTCAATTATGGTGTCAAGGCTGTCATCTTGCAATGAAATATATACCTTTGAAGAACACTTTACTCAAGGGATGGGGTAAAAAGGATGGGAAGATGTACTGTTTAACCCAGAGACCATATAAGAATATCGGAGATGATGGAGCAAAACGTGGCATGATAATGGACCATTTTCATCGAGCACACTTTGTCAAGAGGGACAGACTACACCCACTTTCTGAAGGATAATATCAAGGAACATTATTTTGGTGACTGCAGCTGATTAATGGCATCCGCTAAAACAAGGTGCTTGGTCATTAACAGTAATTAAGATAATAGGTAAAAGTGATTTACAATATGTGTTTTAATCTGATGCAATTAAGTTTTCAAGGATTTTCACTTTCCAAAAATTGAACGGCCAAACTAAACCATTGAAAAACAACACATTTTGTTTTAAATAGCTACTTTAAACAGCAAAACTGTTTTAAATCCACTCATGCAAAACTTTGTATCTCTTCCCTTTTTATCCTAGCCTTCGAATGTAAATGTCCTCACCCTCTGTTCAGGATATAAAATACTAACCTTGAGACAGTGAATGACAGAGGGAATTATGGGTAATTGTAGTGTCAAAAAGGGAGACAGCTGTATGATGAGATTCTGTGTCATTTAGACAATCAGAAACTTAAGAGGCAGCGTGACACATTTCTCCCCCTCCATTCGACAGGGCCCCTGACATGGCTGGTGATAATTTCCAGAAGAGAGAAAAGAGACAGAAAAAAGTGAGCGGAGAGAGCACAAATGAAAATGGAAGTCACTGAGAGAAAGGTGTGATTTTTCCTCTTCCATATGCAGCGTGGGCCAAGTGATAGCCTGTGTGCTGCATTCATTGCTAGAATCAAGACGAAATACCCCCTTACATGTCAACCTGCCAGCTAGATAAGAGGTGTCTGAAGCTCCGTATGAGATTAATACTTCCCAGCTCAAAATGACACAGGATGTGAGGGAGGACTTTTGATCCCTGTGTGGTGAAGCCACTTTAACAACAGTAGAAGAGCTACCACTGAAAATGCATACTTCCTGCTAAGATCAGGAATGTATAGGGACACTAAAAATATGTTTTAAAGGATATGTAAACCCTCAAATTTGAGAATAAGCATAGTTGTCAGTTTTTACACGTTCACTCAGGCCAAAATGAACAGGAGATAAATGAAAAGGATGCAGTGCCTGTCAACATAATGTATTCAATAAAAGCAACATTGTCTGCTTTGTCACATTTCAAAAGTGGTGATGTGTAATTACTGTTATTTGCAGAAATAGCCTTCATTACCATCAGTTAGGGCTCTTCCAATCTAACCAGTTCAACATCCTTCTAATGAAAATATGCTAGAACACACAATATGGAACAAAACAATACAAGGTTAATACATCTCAATTTTGCTCAATATTAAACTGGAATAAATGTAATGATCTGGTCTACTTAAAATCATTTCCATTTTTATCATGCATTCATCTACACACACACACACACACAAACACACACACACACATACATATATATATATATATATGCATGTACATGTATTGTTTGATTGTTTTCAATGAATTATAAAGCAGTAATGCTAAAGCAAGTGAAGATAAGAAAACAAGAACTGCTGATTCCAATATCCACTCATAACAATGACAAAGTACATTTAACATTACCAATCATAAGACTGGGAATAATCATGAGCCTGTATGTAAAATAGAAGTAGTGAGTGAGATCATGAACTCGTTGTTGAAAAAATAAAATAATACTAAACATTACATCAGTACTTTGGAGTGTTTATATTTAAGGGTGAGTTAGTTTATAGCAATATCATCTAATAAGATGATTTCAGGCTGAAATGTTTAAACATAATAACTTAACTAAACTAATTCAAAATTATTCAGGACAAACTTGCTGAAGAGCTTTGACTTAAGACTTATTTAGGTGTCCCCATCCGTATGTTGCAGGGGTTGCAAAGGGTAGGTCTATAGCTTGAACAGAAGTACAATAAAGGTTTACAGTGCAGTAACTACACATTTGACATAAAGGGGGATTACAAAGACACTACACCGAGACATAAGCTTTGATTCAGCAACTCAAGGCGTCATTTTTTTTTCTTCAGTGTGTTGCAAGCCTTGCAGTCAGCCATTGCCTAAGTTGACCCTCTGAGCCCATCAAGGAAATAGGATTTTTGCTAAATTATTTTTTGAAGTTTTTAAAAAGTCAGAATCATAGACAGGTGGCTCACCTGGAAACAAAAAAAGTTTGAAAAACTTGATCTGTGAATTAAATCGTGATGGGGATGTATGAAAGTAAATCAGATTTGTAGGGGTGTGGTGACCAGGGACCATAGAAAGTGAATGACATTTGGTGACTTCAATGATGGACTAAACAACCACTGGTGACACAAAGTCCCAAGTTAAAATGTTCTCATCTTTGAGGAAAGCACTTAAAGCTAATGAAAGTAAAAGAGAAGGATTATACAGAAGGTGCAACCTAAAAGAGGTAGGAGACTACAAAGTGGTGTCAGGGGAGAATATAATTAGGCAGCATCGGATGACTTTGGAAAGCAAGAAGAGGAAGCGAGTGAAGGTAGAGCCAAGGATTAAGGTGGAAGTTGAGGAAGGAAGAATGTTGTTCAGAGTTCAAGGAGGAGTTGAGACAGCCTCTGGTTGGTAGTGACAAATTACCAGATGACTGAGAAAGTGTAGCTGAGGTGGTGAGGGAAACAGCCAAGAAGGTATTTGGTGTGCCCTCTAGACAGAGGAAAAAAGACAAGGAGACTTGGTGGTGAAGTAAAAGTGGGATAGTCCAGGAGCTGAAGAATGCAAACAGGACTACTAGGAGGCTAGGCACACTGCAAAGAGAGAAGTGGCAAAGGCAAAGGAAAAGGCGTTTTGTGAATTGTATGAGAGACTGGACACCAAGGAAGGAGAGAAGGACTTGTATCAATTAGCTAGACAGAGAGACAGAGCTGGAAAGAATGTGCAGCAGATTAGGGTGATTAACGATAGAGATGGAAATGTACTAACGAGGGAAGAGAGTGTTTAGCATATGGAAGGAGTACTTTGAGGAGCTGATGAATTAGGAAAATGAGAGAGTGAGGAGGTCAGATGGAAGAAAGCTAGTGAATCAGGAAGTGCAGAGTATTAGTAAGGAGAAAGTGAGGGCAGCAATGAAGAGGATGAAGAGTGGAAAGGCAGATGGTCCAGATGACATACCTGTGGAGGTATGGAGATGTCTAGGAGAGAGAGCCGTGGACTTTTTAACCAGACTAACACAATCTTGGAAAATGAGAGAATGCCTGAGGAATGGAGAAGTACACTGGTACTGATCTTCAAGAATAAGGGTGATGTGTAGAGCTGTAGTAACTACAGAGGGATCAAGTTGATGAGCCATACAATGAAGATATGGGAAAGAGTTGTTGAAGCTAGGTGAAGAAGAGTGATGATGATCCGAGTGCAGCAGTATGGCTTCATGATGTGAAAGAGTACTACGGATGCAATGATTGCTTTTGAGAGTGCTGATGGAGAAGTATAGAGAAGGTCAGAAGGAGTTGCACTGTGTCTTTGTGGATCTAGAGAAAGCATATGATAGTGTGCCAATGGAGGAGTTGTGGTATTGTATCAGGAAGTCAGGAGTGTCAGAGAAGTATGTGAGGGTGGTGCGGGACATGTATCCTCATACATGTCCTGCACCACCCTCACATTGGGACAGTAGTGAGGTGTGCTGTAGGAGTGACAGATAGGTTCAAGGTAGGGGTAGGATTACACCAGGGATCAGCTCTGACCCCCATCTTGTTCACAATGGTGATGGCAGTTGAGGTCAAGCAGGAGTCTTCCTGGGGTGGCAGTATGCACTGGAGAGAAGAGGGACAAAAGTCAGTAGAAGCAAGACAGAGTACATATGTGTGTGAATGAGAAGCAGGCAGGTGGAATGGTGAGGATGCAAGGAGTAGAGGTGGCAAAGGTGGATGAGTTTAAATACTTGGGATCAACCATCCAAAGCAACGGACAGAGCACAAGAGAGGAAAAGAAGAGAGTTCAGGCAGGGTGGAGTGGGTGGAGACGTGTGTCAGGGGTGATTTGTAACTGAAGGATAGCAGCAAGAGTGAAAGAGAAGGTTTACAAGACAGTAGTGATGCCTGCTATGATGTATGGTTTGGAGACAGTGGCACTGACAAAAAGACAGGAGGCACAGCTGAAGGTGGCAGAATTGAAGATGTTGAGATTTTCACTGAGACTAACCAGGATGGACAGGATAGGAAATGAGTATATCAGAGGGACAGCTCAGGTTGAGAAGTTTGGAGACAAAGTAAGAGAAGCAAGGCTGAGATGGTGTGGACATGTTCAGAGGAGGGATAGTGGATATATTGGACAAAGATGCTGAAGATGGAGCTGCCAGGCAGGAGGAGAAGAGGAAGACCACAGAAAAGTTTCATGGAAGTAGTGAAGGACAACATGCCAAAAGTTGATGTGAGGGAAGTGGATGCAAGGGCTAGAGTGACCTGTTGTGGCAACCCCTAACGGGAGCAGCCAGAAGAAGAAGAATTTTTGCAAGAATGAAAGTGAGTACAGTTCATTATCAGACTTAGCATATTTAGACATAATGTCAAGAAGAAAAGGTAAAAGCAAAATTTAAAAAAAAAACCCAAAAAATTCTTGGATTTCTTTTTGCCTTTCCAAAGGGCCAAGTGCTTGGGGTAATAGCAATGATATTATGAGAAAATAGGAGTGTTCTGGTATTCAGCAAAGTAAAAAAATATCAGATTCTTACTAAACAAAATAAAAACAGTTGTACTTCTCATGTCTGTGTGGCTAGAGTAGGCAAACTAAAAACTAACCTTGTCAGTTTTTTAAAAACAGCAAAACCCTTGATGTCCTTATGAACTGCTTATGAATCTTGCACAATGGCAAGGGGACATTTTCGACTACTCATCTCCACAAAACTGTTTCACTTTACCAATATTTTTGATCAGTCTTCTTTAAGTCATTCCACAGCATCTTAGCTGAGTTAAAATCAGGGCTCTGATCTGGTATATAAAACCCAGCTAAGTACAGTTGAAACCAGCAGTTTACATACAATGTGTAAAAAGACACATTTTTTTCTCACGGTCTGAAATTAAATCAGACTAAACTTCTCCTGTTTTAAGTCAGTTAGGATTGCCAAAATTATTTCTCTGGAAGTGAAGGCAGGTCACTGAGGTCTTATGAGCCACGGTGATCCTGGTGGGGGCGCTGGAGTTCCTCAGGTCGTACTGGTAGATCTTCCCCTGAGTGGAGCCGACCACCAGGCCAGTACCGTCCAGAGTAAAGTCCAGATTCCTGAATGGACAGTTGCTGAGGATTTAGAGAACTTTGCACTTTTTCAGTGCCTGAGTCGAGTGCTGGAAAGAGAATGTAAAAAAAAAAAAAAAAAAAAAAAGACGAAACTCCTTT
>VUQH01083043.1:10010-31833 GCA_015106775.1 Etroplus canarensis
ATTTAGTAGCCTGCTCTCACCAGCTCTACTAGTTCTCACACACAAACACAAACACACATGCACACACACACACACACACACACACACACACAGGATAAGTAAGTGCACAGGTGATTATTGCTCTAGTTTAATCTGTCTTTGCCATATGCCAAAATTCATTTCAGCACCTGCCTTGGCCATGCTTAGTCTTTGCACAGCAATCATACTTGTGTGTGTTTTGACTAAGCCTGTACGCTCAGCTTGCGAGCAAAAGTAACAGAGATCAGGATCAACAGAGTAAAAGTCGGGGGAAGTCTGTAAATGGTCAGTTATATGGAACAGAGCAGAAGACACACATTGAGTCAATCATTTTAACATACTGTCTCACAGCAGTATGCACAAGCTAATGAGAATGATACACTTGCTTATGAGCCGTATGCTTATTTATTTGCACTAGTAATTCATTTTTACTTTTATCAGGGAGGTTATGTTTTTACTGACATTGGTTTATCTGTTTGTCTACTTGTCTGTGTGCAGTATCACTCAAAAAGTCCTAAACAGATTTTAATGAAATTCTTTCATTAAAATCCAGGAATTTTTATTAGTCATGGCACTACATCTGGAAGAAAACCACAATTACTGAAAATTAGTTTTTCTTGAATAACTTTCAAACCAACAATGATATCACTGTACTAACAAGTACTGAAAGTAGGTTTTTATGGTCTAAAAATCACATTATGAGAGTAAAATGTCTTTGCTTCTATTGTTTTAGGTCTAACATCATAAGAGACTCTATTGTTTTGATGGAGGGTTACACTCCCCGGGTGCTTCTAGTTCCCTCTTTGGTGTTTTGAAGCAATTTGTAAACAAACCCCAAAATATTACAGTAGTTGGGATGAGCTCTTTAGCAAGTAGTACCTTTCATCCTGCATTCGACATTGCACAAAAGTATTTTAGGATTTTTCACATTTTGGTCTAATATTTAAACTGCAAAAATTTGTCATTTGATTAATTATTCAGGCAAAAGAAACTCAATCACCCAACTATATCTATATGCCAAAAAATATTTAATTTACTTTTCTTTGTTTTAAGTTGGTGTCTCCATAGTGTAGCATGTTCACCTCACACCAGGAGGAAGCACAAGTCTGGACTTGGGAATGACAAGTTAGTGTATTCCTAGTGCAGGTCCCAAATGGGAGGGTTGCGTAAAATCTGTACCGGTTCACATATGTTGGCTTCTCTGCTGTGGTGACCCCTTCAGTGGAAAAACGCAGCCAAAAGTACAACTTGTCTTTGTTTTAAGCTATCATTAATCAAATATTTTGAGGATTAAGAATGTTGATCAGGCAGAACAGGACATTTGTTTGAGTTGTACTGTACTGTAATAAATCATGGCATTATGTCATTGTTTTCTGATAGTTTCTGAACCAACCATTTAATTGAGAAAATAAGTATTTGTTTAATTAGTGCATAGTTAGAAGAAACTTAATTTCTGCAAACATATTCTTATGAATATACAGAATCTGTAGGAACCAAATTTCTGGTATTCAGTAGCACTGAGCAGTCACTTTTGAGTAGGTTAATGGTTTCACTTTTGTCAAATTAAATGATCAAAATCACTGGCTGTCATTTATTTGCATTTTGAAACAATGGTCATTGTGGATAACTACCAAAAATATTATCTCACCTGCAGAGGCTAAGGCCATCAGAAGATAGACATTGGGTTCCCAGATTGGTTGCAGTCCAACTAATATCTTCCCAAAGCTGAGAGGTATAAGCACTAAGTATGTCACAAAGCCACGTTGTTAGGAGCTACACACACTAGTCCTCTAAACCAGCAAGAAATCTAAGAACTTGATCCTGAAAATATGCAAAACCTCTGTGGCAGCCCAGTTTTGTCAAACCATTGCAGAAGAATAATCAATAATGTACCCCTCATTTGTCCTCACATGGAAAGATGTTAATTTTTTTCTACTCAGAGTTCTTTGAAGGTCAGAGGAATCACGCCTCATCTGCTCTTTCGCTTTGCTTTTCATGTTTCCGGTTTGTGTTGTTTGATTGGTGTGCTTTCGGTGAATATGCATCCTCCCTGTGTTATCGTCAGAACTTTCTTTGTATGTGTGACTGTTTGGGCTCCAGAAGATGGTACATGCATGCATACACATGAAATTTGTTGTATTTTATCACCTTCTTTCTAAATTTAATGTTCTCCTTAATTATTATCTCCTGTTCTCTGTTTCATGGATTAATTATCCACCACTACCCGCCACTCCACTGCACTTCCTGCTGTTTTTCTCATAATTTACCCTTCTCTCATCTTTTTTTTCAAATTCTCTGTTAGTAATTATCTCACATCCTTTCCCCCCTTATTCACTAATTTCTTATCTGTTTTCCCATTGCCTGTCCCCTTGCTGCATCCTTTGATTTCTCCATCTCTTCCTTCATCCATCATCCTTTTTCTTCTCTTCTCCCTCCCTTCACATTAGCACTTCAGATGATCAGTGAGAAGGAGATTGCTTTGGCGGTATCTGCTGTCATTTCATGGTCTGATTAAAGTACTGAGACAAGTGAGGGAAGGAAGGGAAGTGAGTCAGAGACACAGTGATAGAGACAATCACCAGTAGAGTGTAATAACAGCAAAAGTTGAAACACAAAAAACCCACAAAGGGACTTAAAAGGGAACTAGGAAATAAACATAGAGAGAGCATGAGTGGATGTAAAGAACAAATTTAGTTATAAACATTGTGCATGATGGGAATGCTGTCTGGAAGCAACATCTCTATCATTATATGCAATTTGATCACTTCCTCAAAGCTATGTTTGGTGTTCGTGAAATCTATCTTTGAATTAGCAGAAGTTTGGTTAATGGTCATCATCAGCTTCTTCACACCGTGTTCATGGGTTAGTCGATGTACTGCACATTATTTGACATTCTAAAAGACTTGTGATTCATGAGCTCATCACAGGGTCATTTCATGACAACAAGTCTTCAGTGCCTCCTTTTATTACTAAATGTTGATGCACTGTTTAAAGGAGAACTTGCCACATGAGAACTTTGTTGACTGATATTGTCTGCTCTTCAAAAACAGCACTAGTTGTTTCTACAAATGCCTAAAAAGCAAGCACTTGATTTGACCTGACAAGAAACCCATACAGTTGTGCAAAGTGCAACTTGTCTGTGAAAAGCAAAAGCAATGTTGTTTTAACACTTCAAAACCTTTCAGGAAGGAGATCATGGTAATTTTTTAGGTGTACAATTTATGTCATTTCGGCAGCATAGATTGCTTTTCACACCCTGTTTCCTGTAAACAATTTTTTAGCAATTTCTTTTAAGGAAGCCCACAGTCATTTCCTCACCAAGCAGTTGGGTGACTAAACCCGAGCATAACCTTAACCACAGTGGTGACAGATAAAGTAAATAGTCACGAATAATTAAAGTAGTCATTATACATGTTGTGTAAGGTACTGACAAATGACCATTATTCAAATTCCACTTCTTACAGTATATTATATTATTATTATTAATGAGTATACCCAGTGTGTCTATAGAGACCCACATAATATGAAAAAGACCATCCCATCATTTCTGTACAAGCTATTCTGATGTAGAAAATGCTGGAGAGACTGTAACTGTTAGACACATTTCGCCCAAGAAACTAAAAAGTATGGGTATAGGTTTAAATCTTTTACCTTCAAAAAGATATAAGAATTCAACTTGAATTTCAGATCTATCTAAGAAACACAAAGCGTTTTCTCTTCATAGTTTATCCTACTGAGATTGGAATTCTTGTTTGGGATTCATGAGATGCAATAGGTCTATGTTGAGCAGAATGAATTATAAGGTGCATAAAAGCCAACTTTAATTTTTCCATATGAGGACACAGGGTTTCAGGAGGTTAAAATAAGAATATTGTCCTTGTTGCTTTACCTGTAATGTATTATCAAAAATTGCACTGCAGTTAAATCCACTTATGCTGGATCTTTAATGCATATGTGCCAAAAGTTGCCTGTTTAATTGTGGTGGATGAAACTTTTTAGTTTTGTGTGTGTGTTTTCATGTTTAGCTTAAATTAAAGCTTTGATCAATTTCTTCTGTTTTTCTGCAAATTATCCCTAAAAGCTTCATTCTCAAAATTACTTTTCTTGGGTCTTGATGATAATATAACCACCTATTAATATTTCTACTCAGACTTGTGTTTTCTGTGTTTCAGTGAGTAGAAAAGGGCAGTGTTTGGGATATGTGAGTGCTTCAAATGTATGACTATCTGAAACCAGCATGAAATATTTTCTGACCACATTAAAAGCCACGTTGTTGATTGATCACTATGTTGACAACTGTGTAAACCTTCCATTATGCTTTGCCACATCGTGAAGCATCTCTTGTGATGTGATGTGATAGCACATAATGACAGGCTGTCTTTTAGATTTAAATTTTTCTTGTGATCAGAGGTCTGTGCCTTTTCTGTGATAACCCCAGCCTTTTTGAGCTGCCATAGTTAATAACATCTTTGAAATTTTACTTTAACACAGCTGTCATGCAATAAGGAACTATACAGTAGAGAACAACCTAAGGTTATTTGTAGACCTTAAAAAACATACTTTATAAAACAAGCAAATATAGAAATTTGACATTTTCAGATTAACCTTTTCATCCATTTAGAATGTGGAGAAAATTTTATGTGGCTTCAGTATATTTTAAATCATGTTTTCTTGCTTCCAAACATAATAATAAAAATGGCACTAAATATGATATTGAATTATTCTAGTGCTCTTAAAATTTCTGGAGTTGTAAGTCTTCATGTCGAAAAGAGAAAAGTATATACACAGAAAAAGTTTAAAAGTAAAACAAAAGTCTGTAAGTTGTAGGTCTGTGAGTACAGTTATGTCTCACATATTTGGGGTAGCAAGGGAATTTACTTTTAAAGTTGGACAACCTTGAAATCATTTACACCATCTGTTACGCAACCAGCTTTAAATTTTTCAAAGACGTTAGAAGGTTATCCTTATCTATATAAATTCCATTAATCATGATTGACTGAGATCATCAGTGTACATGTGATATTTTTAATGATATTTTATAATGTTGTTAAGATTGGTAGATTGGCAAATACTTTCTGAAACCCTCTTGAACTGTACCTTTTTAACAATGGAAGCTGCTAGGGTTGCAGACGTAAGAAAGCAAGCTTGGCTTTAACATTTCTCTGAAGACCTGTTTTCTGTTCATGAAGATGTGACAGCATAGTGGTGTGATGGTTAGAAGTGTCACCTCACAGCAAGAGGGTCCTGGCTTTGAACCCACTGATCAGCTGGGGTCTTTCTGTGTGGAGTTAGCATGTTCTCTCTTTGCCTGTATGGGATCTCTCCAGGTACCCCAGCTTCCTCCCACAGTCCAAATACATGCATGTTAGATTAACTGCATCTCAGGTTGTCTCTCTCTATAGACCTGTCCAGGGTGTATCCTGCATCTTGCCCCATGACAGCTGGGATAGGCTTCAGTTCCCCCACAATGCTGAATTGGACAAACAGTGAAGAAAATGGAGGGATGAATATCTGTAGCACTTTTGCCTCTAGGTGTGACACTTCACCTTTGTCTGACATAGACTGCCCATACTATATATGGTTTAGATATTTGGATATTGATGCAATCCCCATATTTGTTTTGTTTTTACCTTCTCTGTGATGACCAGCTTTCCCTTTTAAATGGTTGAATATTATGTTGTACAAGCTACTTTTTCCAGAATTAGCCATCCACTAGTCTTTACAGCACAATAGAAGGTTTTGGTGGAGCAATGGTGACATCCAACAAGACTGGCAGAGTCTATTTTTTTTTAGTTTATCTCTCTATACAGATATTTGCATATAAATATGTAAATCTGTTGTCCATGAACAACATTTTTGGTACCAAAAGTTTACTGGCTTCCATTTGTAGTCTATGTGTAGTCCAAATTGTATTGTCCAGTCAAGTTTGAATAGGCTTTGGTTGCCGGTAAATAGTCCATGTAGAAATCAGAAGATGTATTGCATCTGTAAAAAGCTCAAAACCATCAGCTATCGCTTGACAGTGGTATAGTTTATTGTAAGCTTGTTTGGCAGATGTGGGATAGTGGATACATTGTGCAAAGGATAGTAAAAAAAATTGAGCTGTCAGGCAGGTTTAAAAGGGGAAGATTACAGTGAAGGCATTTCCACAAGACCTGCGCGATTCCAATATAGTCAACTTGTACAAGAACAAAGGTGACCGCAGAGATTGCAACAACTTCTGTGGCATCTCACTGCTCGTAGTTGTTGGGGAAATATTTGCTATATTAGTGCTCCCAAGACTACAGGCTCTGGGTGCTACAGTCTACCCTGAGTCACAGTGTGGCTTCAGAGCCCACCACTCAACAGACGGCATGATATTTTCCCTTCGTCAATTACAGGAGAAATGTAGGGAGCAACACAAGCCACTTTACATAGGCCTTTGACCTTGTGAGCAGAGATGGACTCCTCAAGATCCTAAAGAGGATAGGCTGTCCGCCAACACTTCTGAGTATTCTGATATCATTTCATGAGTACCAGCACTGTACTGTGCAACAGATCAAATCCCTTCAGAGTTAGCAGTGGAGTAAAGCAAGGTTGCGTTTTAGCACCAACCTTGTTTGGAATATTTTTCTCTTGTCTGCTCACCTTTGCCTTTCAAGACTCATCAGAAGGTGTCTACTTACATACTAGATTGGATGGGAAACTCTTCAACCTGAGAAGACTATGTGCCAAAACCAAAGTACGGAAAGTCCTGATACGTGAGCTTCTATTTGCTGATGACACGGCCTTAGTTGCACATGAAGAACAGGAACTCCAGCAGTTAATTAACCAGTTCTCACATGCATGTAAAGAATTTGGTCTCACTATTAGCATCAAAAAGACCAAAGTCCTATGTCAAGGTGTAAAAGCAGACCCAACGATATTCATCGACAACAGACAATTAGAAGTTGTTGACAAATTCACATACCTTGGCTCAGCAATACCCAAAGAGACTACTCTCAATGCAGAAATAAACACTAGGATAGCTAAGGTCACCTCAGTCATGGCACATCTCACCAAATGTGTCTGGAACAACAAAAAGCTTGCAACAAACACAAAGATACATGTCTATGAAGCATGCGTCATCTCAGCCTTGCTGTACAGTAGTGAATGCTGGACCATCTACTCCAGACAAGAAAGACAGTTGAACAGCTTCCACCAACGGTGTCTGAGAAGAATTTTGAACATCTCTTGGAAGGACAGAGTAACAAACAACACTATTCTACAAAAAGCCAAACTACCAAGCATGTTGACATTACTCATCCAATGTACACGTCGCTGGCTTGGTCATGTACGTAGAATGGATGATGGTAGCATACCCAAAGACATTCCGTATGGTGAACTTATTAATGGTAAAAGAGATGTCGGCCAGCCCTACCTGAAGTTTAAAGATGTTTACAAGAGGGATATGGTGGCTACCGAAATCAGTGTTGACAACTGGTAGCAGCTAGCCACTGACAGAAAGACATGGAAGAGTGCCACAAGGATAGGTATAAGCATGGCAGAGACAAACAGGAGAACACAGAATGATGAGAGACGTCAATGACGGAAGACTTCAGCAGCTAACCAACAGGACACGGAGTTTATCTGCCCAACTTGCAAAAGAGACTGTCATTCAAGGATTGGTCTACTCAGCCACGGACGCTGCAAAGCTCACTGAGAAATCACCACAGCACAGTCCATCGTCTCCCGAAGACAGAAGGATGCCAACAGCAGTTTTCGAGCCATCAGATCACTGGTGACTTTTGCACAGTATGTACCTCAGCACTCACTGACCCTGCTCTGCAACTATATGTTGTCCGCTACTTCATGGCTGAGTTACCTGTTGTCCCAAAATGCTTCCACTTTGCAAGAAGACCACATACAGTTTGTTATGGAATATCTTGTGTGGAAGAAATTTCATAAACTGCCTTGCTACAATGGTGGCATCCTATTACAGTACCATGCCTGAATTCAGTGAGCTCTTTAGAACAACCCATTCTTTCATAGATATTTGTAAAGGCAGACTGCATGGCTAAATCTTGACTTTTTACAGCTGTGGCAATAGGACTGAATGAAACACCTGAATTCAATAATTAGAAGAACATCCAAGTGTTTTCGTTTATATAGTGTATTACAATTCAGTGTTTTAAAATGTGAAAAAATTTTGTTTAACTCATGTTGGACATCAAATCTGATGCTTAGGAAAGTACCAATGGCAGTCAAAGGATTCTGCAAGCGCTGTTAGAAAAAACAAAAAAAACAAAAAACATTACATGTTTCTGTCAAATTTGACCAGGTATTATATACAGTACATGCAGCTTTCATGCCCCAGTGACTACTGAAATTAAAATTAATTTCAAATAACTCCCCAAATAAGTACCCAAAGGTGTTTAAAAGTGGCTCTAGAGTTGAGAGAATTGCTTCTAAAGGAATGTTGAGTCCCACCACATTTTAATGCAGAGCTGTAGAATTTCTTCATTTACAATATCAACTATTTGATGGTAGATTATCCCTTGTTGTAACTTGCAGATATGAGGTTCATTTGGAGATATGGTCACTGAATACATTATCTTACAGCCTCTAGGCATTATATTCATGTACTCACATTAAAATTAAGTCTGACACTAATAAACCGATTAACTATAGCTATGATAAAGGTCAAACTGAGACTGATGAAAAGATTCAGGGGTCTCATTTGTAAAAATGTTCCTAGAATTATACTTTAACTCAGTCTTTAGATAATTCCCACCAATGTTCTTATGAGTGATTCATTAAAGATGCTCTCCATGGAAAAATATATATATAAAAAATCTTTCTCAGGCAAGTTCTAAAAATCCCATTAGTAACTTACCCATGACTTAATAATCTTAAATCAACTTAAAATGACCTTCTATAATGCTTCCCCTTAAAATAGCAACAAGTTAGGATTAACCATGAAGAAAAAGAGAAAAGCAAAATTTTTGAGACAAGCTCAAGGTGATGGTACAGGAGATTGCAGTCAGGGAGCACATATAGTGAACTAACAAAGTCATACACACAACTTCAAAACTATAGGAACAGGAAGATCACTTACATGAAGTCTAGATGTTTGTTACAAAGAAGACAATTTCCCCACCAATGTAAATTTCTTTAAGCAACCACTAAATTGTTGTATGTTTATGTCATACTTGAGATCAAAACTGGGTGCCAGTCTGATTAATTAATGAGGGCCCAGATTCTGAGGGCTTATAGTCTCAAGAAACGATATCTTCTCTGTTACAGCTGGAATGTGTTTCAGTACCAGTTTGCTTCATTTCACTTAAACAGTATCCATATGTTTTTCCATGAAAGTGAGTGTTTCTGACAGTTTGAACCAACTGTGACATGGAGGAGCATTGGAAACAAAAAATGAACATCAGAAATCATGTGAGCCTGAATAATAATCATGAGCTCAAATGTGATTTTGTAGGTTTGGTGCCTGTAATCAAGTTTCTGTAGGGGAATGTCTTTCCTCCTACTTTATAATCCATACGCATCCAACCAGACTTCTCTGGCTTCACTGGCTCAACATCATTCCAGATAACTTTTTTTTTCTTTTTTTGTTGGATATTGTCCATTTTCAACTATTTTAACCATTTTAAATCAACACGAACCCAATAGTGGTTATTAATACTACTCTAAAGGGTTTAAGATTTGGTTTTGATCTAGACCTTTGCATGATGACGCGCTTTGTCAGAAAACTACAATAAGTGACATACAGTATCCATATCTTCTGTGTTTAATCATCAATGCAGGATTAGCATAGTTTCAAATGTGTCCAGCTTGCAGCCAATGACAGTGCCAGCCTTTTTAATCAGTTCACTCTGCCTGTTAGTATCACTTGCTCCGACTGCTGTCACAGATTGCCCCATATGTTGAAGGCTCTCAGCTTTTTTTTTTTTTTTAAAACAAACTAAAGCCTACTCATCCTTTTTCTGTATACAGTCTCTGTGTTGGTCTTCCAGTTCAGCCTGTTGTTGTTGTGGATGCCCAAATCTTAGTATTTGTCCACCACATCAGCATCTCAGGATGCTGGGAGCTGTCCTTTTCTATGTGAAGTCAATCATTACCTCTCTGAGAAGAAGAGGATTTTTTTTTCCCAGACCACTTCATAAAATCATCCACTCGTGCACTGTACACCTCCTCCTGCCCATCACTTAGACATCCAACCACTGCAGAATCATCAGAATATTTCTGTAGGTTGTATGACCCAGACTTGTATTGAAAGTCTGATGTCTACAAGGTGAACAGGAATAGAGACAGCACCATCCCTCATGGAGCTCCTGCACAGCACATCACCAAATCAAACAGAGCACTGCCTAGTCTGTCATACTGCAGCCTGTCTGTCAAGTAGTTAGTAATCCATGAGCTGGTGGATGTGTTTACCAACATTTCCTGTAGCTGCTCCCTCAGTAGCAGTGACTGGACTGTGTGAAATGCACTTGAGAAATCAAAGGTGTTCCTCACTGGGCAGCTATTACTATTGTGACAGGAGTAAGCGCTTTGTAGCATATAAATTATTGCTACATTATTTCAGATGACCTCAACTGTACATGCAGAAGAGAGGATGTTTTCTACAACGCTGGTATATTTTCCTGCTTCGGACTCACACTGTAAATGTGACTGAGGATCAGTGACAGTTGCTACCCACAAGTCTTCAAAACCTTTGAGCTGATGTCATCAGGGCCTCCAGCCTTGCTCTGGTGAAGTTTGTCAAGCTAACCCTGGGCAATAGTTAAAATGCAGGATTTGCTCAAAGGTTGGGGGGTTTGAGCTGCAGAGTTCACTTATCTTCTTTTTCTTCTTCTTCTTCTTATTAATAATAATTTATTTTAAGTTTTGCATCCAGCTTCCTTCTGTAGCAACCCTGGAATTTCCTCAACTTCACCCTTAAGTCATGCTGTACTCTCCTTACTTCTCCCCTGACCCCAGAACTGATGGTTTGTTTTTTTTTTACTTTCATGTTGCTAGTGATCCATGGGTTTTAATCAGTACTCCAAGCTTGTCCATCTTATTGCCCAAGGACCTCACATTCCTTATGATGATAGCTGTAATGGATAGTTTATATTTTCTCCTTTTAGCCTTTTGCTTTGTTACTTCTCCACAGCCCCATTGTCTCCTCCTCCATAGCTCCTCTCGGATAACATTCAGTATCATTCAGTGCCATCAGTTGGTCTTGTGTAAACAATACAGCTCATAATTGGCCAAAACAGACACATTCAAAAAATAAAATAAAAACACAAAAAGCAAGAAAAAAGGTGTACAAAGTAAAAAAAAGTAACAAAATTATTAGAATAACTGTTTAAGTGATTAAGAAAAGGGGAAACAAAAAACCCAACAACAATAATAAAACACAGAACTAGGGCAAAGATACTGCCAACATGCTGCACAGCACCATAGTAACCAAGGTATTGCATGAAATTAGAGATCTGTGCGGTTTAAGAGACACTAACCTTTACTTTCCTTGCTTTCGGGAGAGAAGAACACACTTTTGTCTTCTTCTGTTCCATGACTCACCTTATCTCTCATCCATCCTTTCAGTTCCATTGTTCCACGTCTGTCTATTTCTTCTCTCCTTTTCTCAGTAATGACTCACTGAACATGCCCTGACCATGCATTGCTCTCCATATATAAACATGTCAAATTTGGGGGCAGTAGGTAAAAAGATGGCTGTAAAACGAGACAAATAGGTAGGTTCCAGAGCATCCTTTTCAATCATTGAAAAGTGATCTGGAGATCAACAAAACTGAAACAGAAATTGGACTTGGAACATATTAAGAAATCAGTTGCTCACTAGAGAATGTGCAAAAATGGGAGACAAAAGGAGAAAAATCTATTTCTCCACTGATTATTTTTTCCAGTTAAAGTCATATGATGGCTTCCTCCTCTTTACACAAGTCTGCCTCAATACAAGCTGTCACATAAGCCAATCATTGGGTTATGAACAGTTTTTCAGCAACACTTCAAGTAAAGAAATGAATCCTCTGTGAAAATGTGATTTTTATGTTCCATGTTGAAGCGCAAATGATGCATTTTGTTGTTTGGTTGTGCCCCCCTCCATCTTCTTACTACTTGTAACTGCTTCACTGGCTTGTCTGTTGTGCCGTCTCCCTATGTACTCAAGAGCTCATCTCATTATTTCACAACACATTTCAAAAAATGGATGTTTTAAGGTCATCCAGCATGGGATGAAAATGACTGCAGACTGGGCTGATTATTCTAGTGCTTAACTTCTTTCAAGAGCAAATAGTGTGTTTGGTGAGTTCTTTGTAATAAATCTCATTGTGTTCGAACTAGCTGTCCATTTTCTTTCCCACCATCAATTCCATTTGTCTGTACGTCATTATTCATTCCCTACATTCACAAATGTCCAGTTGTTGGAAAAATTCAAGGAAATAATTCAATTACTTGCCATGGCCATTACAGCAATGAAAATGCCAGAGTCAAAAGTGTCTGTCCAAATCAGGTTGAAGGCGATGAAGATGCAAACGCAATTCATACAGACACAATACTAAAGCTCATCCTCTACACGAGCTACAAGATAGGTCACAGCCGCCTTTCCACTCTATGAAGTCAGGGCAGTCATGACACTGTGTGAACATTTATGGGATTCTTCCATAAATTTGTCCTAGCAGTCTTTCAGTTTCACTGCAGCATTGACTGGAACCACAAGGTAACATGATAATGTTGAAACATCTGCTATGACATAAATTCAAGGCAATTAATGTAAGCCCAAAACAATGACAATAATTGAGGCAATGTTTAAAAGATTCTTACAGGTGACTGGATTTAAAAAAAAAAAAATGTCTCTTGCCTGCCCAGCACTTTTTCATGGCAAAATATACAGCCCGGATCAAGGGCTTTTTTCTCACTCACAAAGACTCCAATGTTGCCTCTTAGATTCTAGAGTGGAAAAAAGCCTATAGATTTCAAAGTGCTTTCTGGCCCAATAACCTTACAGGAAACAAAACAAAATCACATTGCAGTCAATTTTAGCGTGGACACTTAAGCTGCAAACAGAAAAAATATGTGATTTAAGTTTGAAAAATACTAAATACAGGCACTATTTGGTCAACAAGAGGTTTTAGTATCTGGAATGTTACAGTATCATACCCCTTGTAAGTGTATATTGCAATTTTTAAATTTTTATTTTGTGGAGGTGCCAAAGTCTTCTCCAACTTTTATGTAATCAACATTACAATCCCTCTCAGAGTAACTGTAGTACAATTTTGCTTGGCAAATCAATATTTTTAATAATTAAAAAAAAAACAAAGCAAGAGTAATGATCAGAAGCTTTTTTTAAAAATTTGTTCTACTATAGTCTTCAGTAACAGGGTCTAAATACAAAGATATATGCAAGCTTCTGAGTGCTAACCTTGTCTCTACTAAAATAAGAAAAAGATAAGGTCACGGGGACACTTAAGTTGGCAGAAAAGGAGATTTATATGCTCTTTTGTGCAGTTGTTGGGTTGTATGGGAATATGTGGGGTGTTGTATGGTTTTGCTGTGTCTCTGTATCTCAGACAGAAAAACTTTGCTCATTGGAGGTGCCAGCTTGCACTGTCTTCATACATCATTACTGTCTTAAACTGGTTGGAAAGAATAATGGCCATTACAGAAGCCTGTCCAAACGCCGCCAGCTTATAGAATATTTTTCTTACTCATTGCATTCAGCCTGTTCCATCCTTTACCCAGATTGTGCTGTGCTGTGTCAGGACTCTGCTTGTGCCTCTGGTTTACATAACTTAATAAATAACTCAAATTCCAAAAGTCAGACTATTTTTGTGGACTCTTTACATTTTTTCCTTTCTATCTTTCAAATTTGTCTCAGTTCATTGGTTTTCTTTTGGTGGGTGATGTAATATTCATAAAGGTGCAGCAATTATGACAACATCCATGACTGACTACAAGGCTATGTTTAATATTTTTTATTTTTATTACAGATTAGTGAATTAAAGCTTACACCACCAATATACTATCTATAGAGGATTATTAGCTTTCATGGACAAATGACCCATTTTCCAAATTTATTTTTAACTGGACAAATTTGGGTAATTAAACTTTTGGGCTATTATAATTTTTTAACTTTTGGGCTATCAGCATAATAGATTAAAGTTTCTTATTTGCATCACTTCTTGAAAATTAAGTCTTATGTATAGCACAATTTTATTTTTTGTAGCTGGAATTTATACTTTTAAAGGGATACTCTGAGTTTACTTTTTCTGTGTTTCCTTCACATCAGATACTCAGATACTACTGTCTCACAGATGTTAAAATGTCACATATTGTTAGTCATTTCAATAAGGAGGATGTCAGTGGATGTATTTCATTTTGTGATGTAATTTAGAGTATTATGCTGTATACTGATTTGCAGTGGGATTGCGTGCATGTGTATGTGAGTTAAATTACATTTCTCGAAGTGTAGACCATTCATCTCAGTGTAAATTAAGACAGCCTGAAGGGTCAAAACCCTGCAGCTAGTCCTTTCTGTTCAGGGTACACGTGGTCTATGTACGCACACCAGAAGGGGAAAAGAAGGGATAAAAACAAACATTTCCTGTCTTCTGCTATATAAATCTGCAACTGCTAGAAGAATTAAAATGAGTTACATTATATGATTAAAGTCTGATAGTTTTAGGCAAGTGAAATTGCTTGGTTAGACTGTAGAGAATAAATTGCTTGTCAAGAGAATGTAAGAAGGCCAACAAAGAAATGTTTCCCTATGGTTCTTTTTGCTGTCAAGGACTGCTCTGTCTATTTTATTGTAGCCTTTCAGCAACAGAGCAACAGTGAGGTGCCACAGATATATTTAGTTAATCTATTTAGCCTCATTACCTGGCCTCAGTGTTCATGGCTTTCCAGCAAACTAACACACGTATCTGTAAAACAGATTAATTGGATTGATGACTGGATATATAACATCACTTCAGAAGCTGTTGAACTGTTTTAATGAATAAAAATTAAACCATATTAAGTTAGTAACATCTAATTTAGTGAATTCACTCAAGAAAGGGGAACAACAGACTGCAAATGTGATCAACAAAGGTTATTCAGCTGAACCCTGCAATACTGCTGTGGCATGGTTACTCAGGTCCTGTGTTGAATTCTGGCTTGAGTTTCACATTGTGGACCATGTTTGTTCTTTTTGTGTCCGCATGGTTTTCCTTCTTCAGTCCAGAGCTATGTAGGTTTAGCCAAGCTTAGAAGACAAGACTTCAGAAATCCCTAAATCACTGAACTACTACCTACATAATCTCTCCTGTGTGGTGACCCCGTGGTGTTCCTGCTGCAAACATGATCATACAAAATGCACCGATTACACACATTTCTTTCCTCCCAGATGTCACATTACACACAAAGTAAAATTTCACAACACGTGAGAAGGAAAATTATATCAAAGCCAAGATGTTGTTTATTTCACACTTTCTTTCAGATGAACCCTCTCTCTTGCTTTCATAGAGTGTCGCTCAGTACTGCTGACAGGGTTTGTCCAAGACCTCTCTGGAGAATGTAGTGATAATTTCAAGCATGGTAGCAAATATTAGGAACACTACAATGCCTCCCACAATGGGGTAAGCTCATAGAGTTCCTCTGACATAACCAACTTCATTCAGCACAGATTTGGGTAATAGCGCCTTCAGCTGCTCCATTCCCTAAGGAGTAACCACAATGGATAAATCCACATCAGTAATTTGGCGGAGGTTTTATGCCAGATGCCCTTCCTGAGGCAACCCTCCCATGGTGGGAGGGACTTGCATCCCCACCTAGGGAACTCAAGCTAGGGACCTTTTGCTTCCATGGTGAGTAAACCACTACACTACAGATTTGGGCAAAGCTTCAAGTTTTTGTCTTAACACTCAAATGTTTCTTTAGGGCAGGAGAACTGCTGTTAAAATCTTGTAGCTTAAAATTAGTAAAACTGGAAACTGGAATTCCTTATAGGTGAGAATGTGAATGTATAACTGTATGACTCAATGTACTTGCTGACCCTGTGATAGTCAATCCACTTTTTGCCCACACTATATTAGGTTTTTATCTCGTATTGACAGAAAAGCAGTTAAGATAATGAATAGATGAATTGATTGTTTGAGTCACTGGAATGGAAACAAGCCACAAAAAATGCAATTAGATTCTGTTCCTCTTGAACATAAACATACTGCCAGGGGTTATTGTCTTATTTTAAATCACTACAAATGATTCAACTGAGATGAATATGTCTGGAAAAAAGTTTTTACTGACTGCACAAGTTGTGTTGTTTACCCACATGTCTGTTGTTCACAGGGTCACTTTTCTCACAGCTATAACCTTTGCTTTTACTTCAATTTCTCTGTTACTACTAATACTAATTGACCAGTAGGCTAGTTATTACAAAGTGACACACCATCAGATCAGCAGAATATTAACATGCTAGTAATAACCCTAAAGTTTCCGTAGGACCGAGCTTGACAAGCAGAAAGTTTGTACTACACACATGGTGAATCCTAAGATGCTTTTTTCCTTCCAATCTTTGTGTGTCTTAAGGGAAACTACTGTTTGAGCAATGTATGAGTCTGTGTTTACTCATTTTATCTGTTGAATTGAAACATTTATATGCTAAAATTTAGATCCTGAAAAAAATATTGATCAGTTTAGAATATTGGCTTTGGAAAAAAAAAGACTAGGGATGTAAAAGGAAATGTTACTGACATCATCCTTAACCTCTAGTTTTTGGCCTTTCTGAAGAAGCTATTGTGTGACGAGTAGTGTTGGGCCATAATGTGTTACTTGTTACAATGTGAGGTCATAAGTCATGGTCAGTTGCAGTTTCACTGACTATGGTACCAATCACATTTTTCTGTAGCACAGTAAGATAAGATATTATTTTACCAAACTGGACACAAGTTCACAAGCTTCTGCTAACAAAACTAGTGGTGAAGAACTCTGGAGCTAGAGCGAGATATTGCATGTTTTCATTGGGATAAGGATTTATGGTGCTGTGTGGGAATGCAGCCTTAGGTTTGTAATATTACCTTGAAGTTATATAATAGTAATAGTGCAACCAGTTACTGTCACGAGGTAGTAGTTAAGTAATTTAATTCATTACATTTCAAAAAAGTGAGAAGTGATGTGTAATATATTAGTTTTTGTGTAATGACCCCAGCACTGCTTGTGACAAATTACTATATATAGCCACAAAAAATTTGGACTTTTAATTAATTAATTAATTTATTTATTTAAATGAAAATCAGCCCAACATTTTAGTAGAGTACAGAGCCAGCTGGGATGCCTATGAAACCCTGCAGTGGATCTGTGCAATCATTGGGATTGTTCTGAGTAGCAGTGATGAGCCTTGGAGGCCATGTTGGAGCTGGAATTGCATTCCGAATTCAACTTGGTGATGAAGGCTATCTTTTGCAAAACCCAGTCAAATAGTTTTGGTGTCTCAGTCTGTGCAATAAATAAAGAAAAAAATAACCTTTGCAGGCCACAAATCAACAGATGTGTCTTTGTGATTATACAAACTAGAGTGACGTTTTGGCTTGAGAAGTAAAAAGGCTAATTAGGCAACTTTCGAAAAGGTAATACATATTATATTTTATGGAATGTCTTCAAACTAAATGTTGATATTTGTTTTAGAGTAATATGTAAATATGTAAGTAAGAATGAGTGACAGAGCATGGTGGAAAAAGTAATGTTTTCCACAATAGTAGAACAGGGGCAGAGTTGGGGAAAGCTGCGACTGTTGTAAGAGACAACACCAACACAAATATTCAGCTCAGCTATTCAATATTAGACAAGAGCAGAATAAACTTGAAAAGGAAGAGCAGCAAAAAAAGGAGAAAAGATTAAAAGCTAACGTATCAGTGAAACAGAAAGGCAGTCAAAGGATTAAGAGGCAAAGAAGCGCAAGAGGTTCATAAGTTAGAACAATGAAAGGGCAGACAAGAGATTACAAGATGTCTTATTGCAAACTGAGAAATAAAATGTGTAGATTGGTAACCACAAATTTTGCAGGTTGAGGATGAGAATCCACAAGCGCATGTCATCACATTATGGTGATAATCAACCAACTCTTTCTCCTACAAATCACGTTTATTTACAGCTACACTGCATCAGTGAATATGTTTGCATACATTAGATTTTCTAATAACATTATGAAGCAGTATTGTATAATACATTTGGCAAGTTGCAGATATCTTGACATTGAGTACACTAACACTGTAACCTGTTTTTTCTGCTACATTTCTTACAGTGTTATATGCCATAAAATTACTGCATAATTCTGTTCATTTGGTGGTTAGAGACTCACAGCACTTGATTAAAGTTAGGGATAGACTGTGTTCTACCATAATACAGAACACAGTTCTGTTTAGATTTGTGTTTCTTTAATAGCACTTTAGTTAGCTGTACCTTTTGCCAGGACTCCAGGATCCACCAGAGCCACCTCTTAAAATTGTGACATGTCACTTTAGTAAAAAGAGACGTTGCATCTGAAACATTTTAGTAAAATATTAAGGACATTTATTATGTTGCCATAGCTAAAAAAAACATCAGAGCTGACCGTTACTAAAGCCAGACACCCCCCATCATCTATGTCTTCATCTGTGCAGTATGATAATATTACAATATGAACTTTTGCTTCTAACAAAAATCAGCAATTTTGTGTATTCCATAAGTGGTTTTTAATTTCACCAAAAGGTTACATGGCAAATGGGTCATTCTAAGTCCTTGAATAAGCAATGCTGTTTTGCTGAGTTCAGAGTACATTTTCAAAATACTCAACTTTCCCACTATCATAATGATTACTTAGGGTGCTGGCATATCTTTCAGTAAAAGCCTTCACAGATATCACTTTCCAAGACTCTATTATAGTGTGAATACTTTTTTCTTGGACAAATTCAAATGTTTTTTCTAGTTTGAGTAACACTGCACATTAACCTGACCTAAAGATAAAAGGAAAAAAAAAGAAACAATGCAAATGTCAGTGTAAAGGGTTGAAAACTGAGTGTGGGCAAAACCAAAGGGGCACTCTCGCCTGCCATTTAATGGGTTGCTTTTGAGGCAAAAGAAATCTCCTGTCTCTGCTCACCATGGCAACTGATGATAGGAATTTTTGACTCATCTCAGTGTTCCTATTTGACTCTTTTTCTTTTCCTCTCTGAAGATGAGTATTTATTTTATCTTATTATCACTACATACAAGCTTTAAAAACAAGGGAAATTGAATATCTGTAGGTAAATGCCTTCGAATGATTAAATTTTGTCAAAAGATCAAAGTAAATCTAAAATATTATGTTCTATTTCATAAAAAGAACAAATAAAGTTTTACACAGTGCAACCTTGGATTTACTTTTATCTCTGGCAAGTCCGTAGCTCACTTGTTTGTGCAATAACTCACCAATATCTACCAAATTTAAGATGAATATGTATTTAACTTGAAAAAAGCATTTTGATGAATCTAACATAATTTTTTACTAGGTGGAAAATATGTCTTCTTGTTTTAAAACCTGACATGTAACTGTGAGTTACAAATTGAAAAAAAGGAAAAAAATCTCTATGTGCTACAGAACAAATAAATACTGTGACTAGCTCATCTATACTTAAGGCCATCCTGTTTCCTTAGGGATATTCTAACAAGTCAGCCCAGCTTACTGTTAGGGTGACAGCCTTCTATGTGATGTAACCATGTAAACCAACATTCATAAATAAAAAATATACACAGGCTCTAAAAACCTTTCATTTTTCAGCAGGCATGACTTTTTCCAACACGCACAAATATACTACTTATTCTACTTCAAATCATACAAGACTGGGTTATTCATAATAATGCAAACAGATAAAGAAATTTGCTAGTAAATCTGGTCATAAAGCGTCATAGTCATGATAAAACAGAAGGCAATACAGCATAATTATTTGCTGATGAGGCTTCTCTTGCTGTTATCAAAATGGTTAACATTTGGGTGGAGTCACATACTTATAAATTATAATGAAAAAATTTCAATTTGTTATAATGAGAACCTTACAATACCTATAAAAATTTGCCCTCCTTGGATGTTTCACCCTTTTATTGCTTTAATAAATGGAATCATTGTCAATACAATTTGGGTTTTTTTTGTTTTTTTACAAGAATTCACAAAATAGAGCTTCTTACATGTCAAAGTGAAAACAGTTTTACAAACTAATATCAATTAATTAAAAATATATAAGGTAAAATAAATGTTTGCATAAATATTTACCCCTTTAAAGCCCCTGTCACACGATAACGATTTAACAAGCTTATGCTGACTCATTCAAATTCCCTTAAAACCCTAAAACAGTGATGTTAAATGGACGTATACAAGACATATTCACACCTTGAAGCTCATTTGTACCACTCCCCTTAAATGCACCACATATACAATTATTTGGCAGCTGTGTGGGAAACATGTTCAGTTCGACTGGATCACGTCAAATACAGTACATCTACAAATGGCAATATGCTTT
This sequence comes from Etroplus canarensis, assembly GCA_015106775.1. Taxonomy (NCBI): domain Eukaryota; kingdom Metazoa; phylum Chordata; class Actinopteri; order Cichliformes; family Cichlidae; genus Etroplus; species Etroplus canarensis. Next base: position 30,512 of record VUQH01083043.1, read on the forward strand.
GGAGGTATGTTTGATATATGTTACACATATGTTAAAAACATGTTACAAAGTATTTAACATGTTTTGGGTACCTCCACATATTTCAACATGAGTAATGTGAGTTTTCGATTGCATTAAGTACCTGCAACATATGGTCCTTGTATGCAGAACGAAGAGCCATAAGGCGGGCAAGCATTGGAGGTTTTGTGCATGCTCAAAACTTTCCTGCAACCTCGCCGTACTACTGTTCCTCGTAAACCAGCGTGATTATGCATGCTCTTAACTACTAGAAAACTTCCCTAGAACGTAACTGATGTACTTGCAGTTTTTTCCTACGCCGGCATACGCTTGTTAAATCGTCATCGTGTGACAGGGGCTTAAGGGAATGACCTAATTCAGAAGAGGTCCAGCTAGTTGATTCCAGCAGTGTCACAATTAGAAAAATGGATATAATCTGAGTGCAGTTGATGTATATGATGTGACATGAAATAAGATTTTTTTGCAAATTCTTGTAAAAAATCCAAATTATATTGACCATGATTTCATTTATTAAAGCAATAAAAGGGTGAAACATCCAAGGGAGGTGGATACTTTTTATAGGCATAGTTGAGTCTATTTCATTTTCTTAAATGGCTGGAAGTCCCCCTAATTCTCCTGGGGCGTATCTAATTTCCACCATGACCACACCCATTTTATTCAATTGCAGAGTGTCACCAAGAGATGGCGTTTCTTCACAAAACTTTGACTTCTATAGACTCCAAATATTTTGATGGTGTTTCATGCTGAAATATTTTCTCAAACATATGTGGATCATTTGATTCAGTTTTTAATTTCAGAGTATTCTTTTTCTTCTTGCAATGAATCCTGAAATTAGTAGTACAGATATTTTGAAAAATGGATGGCATCATTTTAAAAAGTCAAACAAAAAAATTGAAAAAGGCAATAAATATGCACATCCAGGTTTGCGCATTCGCCTTTGAAGTGAAAGGTCCCTGGTTCACTTCCAGGTGGGGACACAAGCCCCTCTCACCATGGAGGGTTGCGTTAGGAAGGGCTCAAATCAAATATGCGGATTCATAACATGACTTCCATGCCAGACTGGTGACTGCCAGGGTTAATAACAACTACCTCCGGTACCATTAGCCAACAAGGTGCCGGTTGAAACTATGATAGTGTTGGCCGAAGACCAAGGAGGGGGAGAGGGGGAAAGTGTATTAAGAGGCAGAGAGGTTGTGTAGGAAGGAAGAGAAATGGAGTAGGGGTCGTCTTGAAGGAAGAGTATGTGAAGAGTATTCTGGAGGTGAAGAGAGTGTCAGACAGAATGATGACTTTGAAGCTGGAAA
>VUQH01083048.1:0-16310 GCA_015106775.1 Etroplus canarensis
ACAGTTCCTCTCTTGGCACCCTATCATATGCTTTCTCAAGATCCACAAAGACACAGTGCAACTCCTTCTGACCTTCTCTATACTTTTCCATCAACACTCTCAAAGCAAACATTGCATCTGTTGTACTCTTTCTCAGCATGAAGCCATACTGCTGCTCACTGATGGCCACCTCTCTTCTTAGCCTAGCTTCAACAACCTCTCCCATATCTTCATGGTATAGCTCATCAACTTGATCCCTCTGTAGTTACTGCAGCTCTGCACATCACCCTTATTCTTGAAGATTGGTACCAATGCACTTCTTCTCCATTCCTCAGGCATTCTCTCATTCTCCAAGATTGTGTTAAACAATCTGGTTAAAAAGTCCGCTGCCCTCTCTCCAAGACATCTCCATACCTCCACAGGTATGTCATCTGGACCAACTGCCTTGCCATTTTTCATCTTCTTCATAGCTGCCCTCAGTTCCTCCTTATTAACACTCTGCACTACTTGATTCACCATCTTCCCTCTCTCTGCCCTCCTCTCTCTTTCGTTTTCCTCATTCATCAGCTCCTCAAAGTACTCTTTCCATCTTCTCAACACACTCTCGTGACTCATTAAAACATTTTCCTTCCTATCCTTAATCATCCTAATCTGCTGCACATCCTTTCCAGCTCTGTCTCTCTGTCTCGCCACTCGATACAAGTCCTTCTCTCCTTCCTTGGTGTCTAGCCTCTCATGCTTTGGATGAAAGGACAAAAATTCCCACACACACTTTCCAAAAGCCACTTGAATCTATCAGCCGGCCAACTTGGGCCCTTCTTCATGAAGTTTGAATGCTGTCCTTGTGTTTGCTTGGGTTCTCTCTGGGAACTCTGACACACACAGTCCAGAGACGAGGAAAGGGATTAGGCTAACTGGGGATTCTACATTGACCATAGGCGTGAATGTGAGTGTGAATGGTTGTCTGTCTCTCTGTGTTGACCCTGAGATGGACTGGTGACCTGTCCAGGGTGTACCCTGCCTTTTGCCTTATGGCAGCTGCGATAGGCTCCAGCACTGTCCCCCCACAAACCTGAACTGAATGAGTAGAAGAAAATAGACAAAAGGACACTCCAAAATCCTGTGGAAAGAAGAGTGAAATCTGTTAAAGCTGCTAAGTGGAGACCAACTCCACATTAAGGCATATATATTCAGAACGGGACATCCTGGAAATGATGGCACTGCTGGAGACAGTTGCACTGATGAAAAGACATGAGGCTGAGCTGGAGGTGACAGAATTGAAGATACTGAGATTTTCCCTGGGAGTGACCAGGATCAACAAGATGAGAAATGAATACACCAGAGGAACAGCTTGCTCAGGTTGAGAAGCTTGGAGACAAAGTCAGAGAGGCAAGGCTGAGACAGTTTGGACATGTTCAGTGGAGGGATAGTGGATATACTGGATGCTGAAGATGGAACTGCCAGGTAGAAGTAGAAGAGAAGGACCACAGAGAAGGTTCATGGATGTAGTGAAAGTGGAAATGCAGAGGGTTGATGTGAGGATGCAAGGGACACGGTGAGATGGAGCCAGATGATCTGCTGTGGCTAATGGGAGCAGCTGAAAGAAGAAGAAAATTCAGAATAGGATATCATAAAAGCTCCTGTAGGTTTAATGTGGAGCTGGTCCAATACTTTTGTCATGTAGTGTATTTACTTGGTCTGTCCTATTATTTGTTTACAGATGTCTAAAATCCAGGCTCTTTTTTTGTTAGCATTTCAGTGTAGGTGCAAGGAAGTAGGCACACGGTCTCCTTGGGGTAGGCTCAGATTGCTCCTCAATTTGTACCTGACTGAGTCTGCGAAGAGATTTTAATTGCTCATTGTCATTCATTCTGCCAGGAAAGGCATGCAGTGCTTCATCAGGAGAATGTAGTGAGTGGGAAGTAGGTGACCAGGGTACATAGATGTTTGAGGTTATGGGAGTGTTGGCAGTCAGATTGAGGTCAGATGTCAGAAAGTGAAATTATATCAATGAACTGAGCTAAAACTTCATCATAGGACACCGTGGTGTAGTCCACTGCAGACACAGTAAATGTAAATGCAATAAACAGAGGTGAGAAGAGTAGGGAGAGGGAGTTTTTCCATTTTATGCAGCAAAGCTGGCAGTGCCTTTATCACTTAAATATGTCTGGTGATAGAGCACAGGTTCAGACAAAAGCGCTTATGTTATGGAAGTGATGATTTACTGCAAATGGCACAGTTATATTTGGCAACAATATCACTGCTATTTCAGCATGCGCTCCAAGCAGGAACAAGGTTTGTGTTGGAGAACTGATCCCACAAAAAACACATAAATGTGCTGTAATCAACACTACATCTGGAAATACTGTATTACATAAAAAGGAGGTGGGGGTGGTTGGCAGCACTGTGGCAGCAAAGGGTGTTGGCGTGCGCGTTTGAAACTAAAGCAATGATTTAAACAATTCAGCCCTTCTGTCTCCAAAATGTCAACATTTCATGAGCTAAAAAACAGCTCTGATCTAATCTTAACTTGTGACAATGCATTGAAGATTCAGTTTATTTGATGTTAGAGTTAGAATAATTCTCTTAGCCTTTAAAGAAACATTTCAGATCTTACAAACAGTAGCCAGCATATTTAGAATATAGCTGCTCAGTGTACAAATTATGGTGGTTAAAAACCTCTGAGCCACCCACATATTACATTTGTTCAGACATTCAAAGAGGTTTGGTCTTGTGATCATAAATGGCTTTTTTTTGCCAGAGATACAGAGATCTAATCCTGGGTGACTAGCTATGGCAATAGCAGTACACTCTTATTACTTTTCTTTAGTAAATATCTTTATGTTAAAATCACCCCTGATCACAAAACATATCTAGCTTGAGCTATTTTCTTGTCCACCTAAGCCAGAATGTACAATGCAAAAATGGGAAGGATACAAGAAAATCCCTGAGCAACTGTATCAGCTGTAACAATTTTTTATCATACTTGCAGAAATGTTGACTTCTTTTTAGTGAATATCTCAAGGAGAATCTCCAAAAATAGTCTTGTTGTGGTCCCATAAAGAAACATTAAAAATATGTCTCATATTATACCATTTTCATGAGGTTTTCATGTAAACCTCATGAAAATGGGCATTTTTTTCATATGGAATATTACTAGCAAGAATGAAGTATAATTACAGAAACAAGACATACCATATGAACCATATTTGTAATACTATGACTTCTATACTTTTTTTTTTTTTAATTTCTTTTGGATAAAGAAAAGGCAAAGTCCAAGAATGTGGAGTATAGATTGTGATGATATTATACACTGGTCCAATAAAAAGTGTGATGATGAACCTAGAGAAGCTGAACGCTGAAACTTAATGCATCTCTTTCCTAAAAAAGAACAAAATGTCATATCCAGCTTTCAGCTGTCAGATTGGTAAATGCCTTTGCCAGATGAAAGAATCCTATTATAGTTGTAATATCGGTCCATGATGTCAAACCCAGAAACATAATGGGGCCCTGACATTACTCTTGATGCATCGGACTTCATTTTCTCCTCAGAAACACCAATGGGACATTTCCTCTCCAGAGAAACAAATAAGAATGTGCAGCAGTGCTGAACGTATGTAAACCTATCCTGGTATTTCACTCAAAGCCAGGTTTTAAAATTCTGATGTCAAATCTTACAAATAATGTGGCCAATATTCTTCATGACGATTCTGACATTTGCAGGTTTTCAGTTTATTTTGATATTTGGTTTAAACATATACAACTGCTAAACAGACTACTAACAAATGTATTAAACTTACCCCACTAAAGAAACACTCAAATTAATGATATTCCTTTAACCTTACTTAATACTTTTAATCAGCATTTAGTGCTGATTAGTATCTTGACATGCTAAACTAAGAGAGTTAACACAGTAAACATTAAACCTGCAAAACATCAGCATTGCCCTTGTTAGCAGGCCAGTGTGCTGAAAATGAGCATTTGCAGAATATTAGTGCTGCTGTACTGAAGTACAGCCTTCTCTTTGCAGGTTCTCAGCTGCTTTGAAAACCAGCAGGCCATGGCACTCATCTCAACACTGCCTTTTGAATTAGGTTGGGGCTTTCATGTTACAGATTGTGTACAATACAACAAAGACATGCTGTACAAAAAGCTTACAATAGCGTCTGTCCTTAGAGAATTTCTAAATTCTTGCTTGTAATTTATTGTGCTCAAGAGGTATGCATTCTGTTATGTGTAGCCTATGTAACAGTGAATTTATTCCGTATCGAAAAAGGAATTATTTGATTTTGTAGGAATCCTCTGTACATGATGCAATTATCTATGCATAGTTACCTCCTGCAATATGATGGATTTCAAAGCTTGCCTTTCACAGTGTGTGGGCTAATGCGAGTCGACAGGAACAATTCCTCTTCATTAGACCATTCCAACATTCTCAGTTACACAAGATACCCATGTTCATGTGAATGGTGATACAAAATGAAAAAAACATTCATGTCTTATGTGCTCTTCCTTTGCCTGCAGGCTTCATTAACACTGGGAGTGACATGCTACTGTGGAACGCCTCCTTCTAACCTTCTAATCTGATCACAGTGAAGCATATTTGCTAAAATCTTTCATCAGTGTTACATGTTGGCAACTGTGACATAAAAACCTTACTGTTGCAGCAGATATACCTCTGAAGCAGCAGCAGTGGATACAGTGTTCTCTGAAGACAAGTGATAGACACAGTCTCTTTACAGAACAAAAACACAATCTCTTGGATATGTTTTTTATGCGTGGTGGTGTAACATGACAAGAAATAAGAAGTTTAAATTCAGTTTGACACAAAAATCCCAGAAAGAATTTGTTTGCTTTAAGAGATAAAATTCTGTATTTTGTGATGTATATTACATTCTCATTCAGAAAAAAAATTGATAAAAATGTACCCAGCATTATCTTCTTGTTGAATTTACTGGCTTGGAAAAAGCTTTATTTTGTTTGGTCCACATGCAAAACCAGCATTAAGTGTGTGTTACTTTAAATGTATATCTAAGTAAAAGAGTTAAAATCTTTATCTACGTTACCAGTTACAGATATTTACTGAGTTTGCCAGAGCTTGGTATAAACTTTATAGGCTAGACAAATGTATCCAGTCAGGATGGTACTGTGGGGTAGTGGGAAAAAAACTGTCAGCAAGAGGGTCCTGGGTTTGAATCTGCTGGCTGAAACCTTTCTGTGTGGATTTTGCACATAGTCCCAGTGTCTGTGTGATTTTTCTCTGGTTTCCTCTCACAGTGCAAAGACATTCTTGTTAGGTCAATTGGCAAATCTAAATTGGCCATATGTGAACACAAATGGTTGTCTGTCTCTCTGTGCTAGCTCTTCAACACACTGGCAACTTGTCCAGGGTATACCTTGCCTCTTGTTCCATGGCAACTACGCTTCCCTGAATTGAAAGAAAGAAAATGGATGGATGGATTTATCTGGGCATGTACATGCACAAACATGTTTGTGACCATGTGTACTTCTCTCTTTGAGCAAATGAGTTCAAAACATTCCAGTTAGTTCTATTTGAGTTCTGCAGGATAGTAGGGTATACATATTGCTGAACTTTTTTCCTTAGCTTGTCCCTGTACTGTGGAGGCCATTAGTGGGCTGTTGGTAGGTTGTAATTGAAGATGTAGGGTTTAGAGACAAAGCCCCTTCAGGAATTTCTCAGCAGATCAGCTATTATCCTGCACTGAGGATTGGGAAGCAGGTCCACTGCTGACATTTCCATTTTTATTGGTCACGTTTGGATCCTTGGAAATGGAGAGAAAGCAAGACAGGGAGAGAAAGGAAAGAAGAGACAGTTACTGTAAGCTTTGTTTATGGCTTTGAACAAAGGTTTGAAGTATCTCTGTGTGTGCTCCAACAGTAGATTGTGGTTTTAGTGTAACTGTGCTGTGTAGAGAAAGTGCAAGAGACAAAGTGTTTACACTAAGGAGTAATCAGTACAGGAGACTAGGGATTGAATTAATAGATGTGCAATTCTTGTCATTGTCTAGATAGTTTGTTGATGTGAAATTGAGCTAGGAGTGATAAGGATTCTCCATTGTTTCTGAGTTAAAGGTTTTGACTCTAAGATCATTGCTGTTAGCTGGGTATATACTGCGCTCAGTAGCTGAAGAGAAACATGCAGACTATGGAAGTGCAAACAAGGACATTGGTGAAAGGAATGGGGACATAATTTCTGTGCTAAATTTTAAAACTTTTTACCCTACAGTTCATGGGAATACCACTGAATAAAATGGGAAAGAAGAAAGATGAAAGAAAAAGGTTGAAACAGTGGGTCCAAAAACAACAACAGCTTTCCTAGTTGGGAGTGGTGAGTGGGAATTAGGAAAAAAGTAGTGTCTATTGCAGTGATGCATCAATAAGTTGCTTTTGGAGCTAATGGAGTTGGATAATATTCATTAATGGCTATAGATGTTTTTCTGCAAACATATGCATTGCAAATGTATCTTTAAGAACACCTGTACATACCACTCAATTGTCCTTTGCTTTTAGATTTTTACAAGTGCTTCCACAGAGGCTTCTAACAGCACTATTTCTTTTGCTTAATGTAAAATCCTATTCATTTGGCAAGATAATTGCACACCTCAAGGTAATAAGCAATCATCAGTACAAAGAAAACAATTAAATGAAGGAAGACCTGGAAGAGGAAGAGAGGAAGAGAAATCTATGCAGTTTCATTAGTGTGGAATAGGTCTAGCAGTATTTTTAAAGGGAACTAAAAGGATAAACTCGGTGTGAACCTTATTTTTCTTTGTTACTTAACAGAAATATTTTTAATACATTCCCTTTAAACAGTGATGAAAGATGAGACATTAGAATCTGAGTCTGAATCAGAATACTTTATTTATCCCAGGGGTTAGATTGCTTACACATTACTTTTCTTTAGGTGTAATATACTGCACAAACAGCATTAAATAACATATGATTTTAATACTTATCTTTGTTTAGCACCTACATACCACCCATTCTTTCCTTTCAGAATCTTAGACAGGCTGGAGGCACCCTACCTCCTTAAAAAAAGCAAAGGATTTTTGTGTGCTTTTGGTATCAATGTACCTCACACAAACAAAACCCAACAACTACAAAAAATATGGAAGCCAACATAATTCTATTATCCAGATATCCACAGGCCCCAAAGAAGAAGCTCTATTCTGTTGTCTTAGAGTAAAAGGCCCATGGGATCAGCACATTTCTAGGATGAATGAGGTGTTGTGTCTGACACCAACAGATTCAAGTTAATAAATGGTGTGCTTGATCTAGGGCCGGCTGTGCAATTGTATTTGGACAGTCTGATGAATTGCAGACCAGAAGTTGTCCTCACTTTTTCCCTGAATAGAGGTGATAATTCATGGTGGAAAACTTTGTGTCTTTAAAATGTATTTTTATGTTAGAACAAGAAAGAATATTTATTACCACTGACTGGAATGCAGATTAGTGTTAATCCATCAATGTAAATGCAAAAATAAAGTGAAAAGCATTTAATTACAAGCAATTTTTAATCATTAAACATAAGTATGTGGTCCTTGTGCAATGATGTGAAGGAAATTAAATCTTACATACAGAAACTCTCTTCTCTTCAGACACTGATTTGCTGTATAGGCAGCTACATACTGTAACTGTTGTAAAACATGGGCAACGCCAGTGGTTTGAATAAGCTGCTGGGTCAAAAAAGTAAAATGAGGATTTCACATCTGAAATTTTTATCAGGAGAGAATTATATTGCACAGTTTAATGTATGAACAAAAAACATTAGTGCATAATTTTTTTCCCCTTTAACTTTCAGATCTGTTATGGCCATCCCATCTGTCATGAAGCAAGAAACTGTGGGCTAATTCCTCAAACAAAGTCTTGTAAAGTTAAGTAAAGTCAGCAAAGTCGGGATTTTAAGGTTATATACAGTAGAGTGTGCGTGAAAGGCTCAAGATACCTGTGAGACAGCCCTCTCACACTTTGCACAGTGGGATAGCTCTGGAATCTCATGGAGTTACTTTATTGGGACTATGCACCAATGCCTGCAAGTCAGGAAGTTAATGCAGTCATACTGGGTAACGGACTTAGTGCCACTAACATGTAGCTGAACTGTATATGTTATATTCAGGCACATGAATCTATGTGAGGTTATTGCTTTAAGGCACATGGATGAAGGGACCAGATTGTTCACTGCTGTTATATTGCCTGAAACAACAGCTACAGATCTCTATTTCATTTCTCTCCAGCAGGGACAAGAAGTATGTGAAGGACAAGTTGTACTGGCTCAGGTTTCAACCAGAGAAATAGGTTTATTAATACTGTTCCATGTAGAAACTGGAAGATGGGATATTTCTTAAACTTTTACCCCCTCTTTTACACCAGTTCAGATGTCATCCAGTATTTCTTCTGTCACTGTTTAAGGATTTTCTTGTTGTTTTGAGTTTTGGATGCTTGTTTAATATTTTTGTGTTTTTGATTTCTGTCTTGATTTTATGATAATTAGTCTCCCCAGCCTTTCTCCATTTTCGTCCCGCTGAGTTTTTGTCTTATACTGTGTCCTTCAGTGTTACTTCTGAATTTGCCCATTCATTTTTTCCATTTATTTGTCGTGTTTCAGGGTAGTGTCTCTGGACTGTAGTAGTTTACACATTCATTTGCCTTGCAAGTGAAAGGTCCCTAGTTTAAATCCGGGTGAAGACACAAGCCCCTCCTACCATGGGAAGGTTGTGTTAGGAAGGGCATCTGATATAAAAACTGGGCAATGCAGGTTCATATGCTGTGGTGACCCCTTGGGGATATACAAAGGATTAGTTGAAGGTGCTTTTATGTTTCAGTGTATTATTGCTTCAATACTGGTTGCCTGTCCTCTTTCTGTTTTACTTTGATAGTTAGTTTTATTGTATGTGTTAGTTTTAGTTTTACCTCCTCCTTTCGGCTTTTCCCCTGCCCTGTTTTACTTTTTTACCTGTTGTCAATTTTACCTGCATCTCATTCCTCTCCTGTTTGTCATTCCAAAATCAGTCCTCTTCTCATAGTCTTTTTTCAGTTTGTCAAGGTCAAGGTCTCTTGTGCTCTGTATCTGTGTTGCAGCATTCGTAGTCCAAAATTCTGTTTCTCGGGTTGGTTTAGATTTTTTCCCCTATACTTCCATTCATGTTTTTGTCCTCAGCCAATTAAAAACATGCTTTTTTATTATTTCTGTCTGCTATTGTCCAGCTTTTGGCATTTTCTCATTACACTACACCATGACAAACCTTGAAAGTACAGTATGAGCTATAAAATGCAGCCAAATGATCTTCAGTGTTGCCTAAGTGACCCATCTAAAACTATGCCAAACCACACACAGGAGAAATCACATCTTCAACTCTGTATTCAGATGGAAGCCTCAGTCAGGCTGAGTGCCCAGAATAGCAGGTGAATGGCTGCTAGACAGAATACACTACGACTATGACTCTGCCAAATTACTACCTGCTTACATGAATTCAAAACACAAGACCATGCTGCTTGATTTGTGCATGTCGCATACCAGATGCATAACACATCAAGACCATGAATAATTTACATAAACAAGTGAAGGAAATCTGTTTGGTGGGCTGCCAACACTTTACTCCTCTACTTCCACCTCAAAGGCATTTTTCCCTTTGTAATAAAAAAAAAGAAAGAAAACAAAACAAACCTCCATATTGGAGAGACAGATGGCAGACAGGGTGAATCTGAGTCTCCTATCCAAAAATCACTCTGTGATGGAATGTGTGGTTGCCATGGAAATTTGGGAAATGGAGCATTTTGTTGGACTCCCCTGAGAGCACATGGTGGTCATTTGGTGGACATCTGGAAAAATCTGCACTTTTAGATTGTATTAAGGCAGAAATTAAGGTACTGATCTGGTTATAATTATGTAATTATGAATTTTTAGGTTTACAGTATTTTAAATTCCAATTATTTAATGAGAATGTAATTAAGGAATAGGTTATATTGGGGCAAGAGAGAAGGGAGTGCTGGGCAAAAGCATTTAAAGGCGATACTGGAATCTCCAGAGTAAGCATCAAGTCAAGTCAAGTGGCAAGTTATTGTCATTTCAAGCATGTTCAGGTGATGCATGAAATGAAATAGCGTTCCTTCAGGACTAAGGTGCTACATATACAACTAAGAAACACATCAGTGCTAACATATATAAACAGTTAAATAGAGTACATTTAACAAAAAAAAGTAATGACAAAACAACAATGACAGGTAGCGCTAACCATTATCCAGTCCTAGTGAGAAATGAAGTGCAAATTATATTAAGAAAAATAGAGATGTAGTATTAAAAGCATTTAAATATAAATATTTCAAAAAATGTACATATAAACAATGTTGTATTAACTGGAAATGTGGGAACATATTTATTTGAGTGTTTGTTAGTATGTGTGTTCATGTTAAATGTGACAATGACAAATCACTTTGTCACTTCCATAATGTACTTCAAGATGTGCATTTATTGGAAATTGTGATGAAAATGTTTGACAGGAATTGTTAGTGTAGTTGATACATTATGTAAACATTTGCAATTTGTTAAGCCTCTGACCAAACATAACACTAAATTGTTCAAGTGAAAGCAACAGTATAACAGACATAAATTCAGAATAGTGTGACAATGCATGTGACAAAATGACTAAAGATGTTGTAGAAGAAAGGAAGGTAGAGTCCAACTGATGTAACTGATCCAAAGAGGTAAAAATAATAGGGAGAAAATGACAGGCTGACAACATTCAACAGAAACAAAGGACCTTTTCTCTACTTTTCATTATGCTTAGTCTCTCTTCGCTTGCATCTCCTCCTGTCATTAGCTTCCCCCAGTGTGAAACAGATTCCAGGATGAAGGTGATGGAGCAGCCAAATCAAGCTTAGTTTATGATCACCTTACTGGTTGTTGTGCATGTCAACAGTTGCTTTATTCCATATTTTTTCACATATGGAGTGTTGTTTCACTACCTGGTTGCTCACAGGTGAAACAGGTGAAAGACTTAACTCTGTAAAGTCATACTTCATAAAAGCCATAAAATGTTTTAAAACCCACTCTAGTTGTATTCCTGTAGCATTCTGGAAAAACACAAATATGCTTGTTTTATATATCAATATGTTCAACCTAGCTGCATAGGGATGGGAATGTAGATTTTAAAGTAAAAAAAAAAGAAAAAAGTCAGAACATTTAATTATTAAATTGCCCTTTGTATTCAAATGTACTAAACTAATCATACACAAAGTGGCAATAAATTATATTGCATCTTGCCATGTAACTGTTGTCTGTCATAATTTCTGTTGATTCACAGACACAACCCTATAAAGTAAGCATTGTGAGAATAGCTGTCATGTACATACAGTGTATGGTTTTCTATTTATTCATCATGTCATTTGAAAAAAGACAGCATAAAAGACAGAAACCTCTTCACAGCAAAATTAAGAAACTGGAAGATCCTTTATGATGGCAGAGAAGTGGACACTTGGTTAAGTTACATAATGAAAAACACCCCAAACGTATACACACTGGATGAGTTAAGAAGGAACAGGTGGAAAGACTCAGAGGTGAGAATGTGTCAGATATGAGTAAAAACTATGGAGACACACAAGGAGTGATAAATAGACAAACAGAGGAGGTGAACGAAGTAAAGGTAAACAGAGAGTGGTCTGGCAATTATAAAACAAGAACCAAACTAGAGAACCAGTATTTTGCAGGTTCAGTCCTTTACCTGCTTCTACAAGATGCATTCACACACAATCACTGCATACAATGGAAGACAAATAGATTGGAATGGCAAAAGTAAATTCAGGGCACCGTTACACAAATACATACCATACCATGTAAAACATGTGCAACACCTGATCCATAAAACAAATGAAAAAATATAACTCATGAGAAAGTGAATGGGTATATTTCTCAGAACGTCCAACTATTGCTTTACAATATTACACTGAAAACAAAATGCTACCTGAAAATATTAGATCATGTATGGCTTGAATGAGCAAGAATGAGTTCATAAATGAAAGAAAATGGTCGACTGCACAACAACACTGTCAGCATTATAAAACACCCATTACTCTCAAGCTCCACAGAGGGCTTTTTTGTTGTTCTGTAACCTCAGTGTCATGTTTTATCAAAACGAGGACCCAACACAAAATGAGTAGGCAATAAACAGCAAACTCTCCGATCAAAAGATGTAATAAAAAATGCAAAAAACCCAACAACATCAAAGGTGGGTAAACTAAAGATACACAGATTTTCAAAATGTTACAGTAGCACTTTATGGTAAAAGCACACTATTAAGCATTAGTAAGGCATTTTAAATGCTTAAATCATCATTTATAAAGCGCTGCTTCTACATTAGTACACATTAGAAAAATGTCACAGGTAACAACAGGTAACACGTATGTTCAATAATTTTGCTCAAACGCTGTTGTAATCGGCTTAATCAGTCAATTCACATTTTCTATTGGAGAGGAAAAAGTAAGTCCTACCCCCTTCAGCCGCAACTCTGAAACTTCCCACAGACATTTACTTCAATTACCAGTGTAATATGACGGACATTTTATTTATTATGTTTACACTTCGTTATAAAGATCTGTGAAATGCTCACCTTTGTTTGGAATAACTTTGTTCATGTAATTTTTTTCATTGTAAGAGCTTTTATACAGTTTAACTTGAAAGTACCCTGTGGCTTCAGCTGCTCATTGTGTCTCTCTTAAACCCCCTCCTGCAAACTTTCTGTAAACCTGAAACTTTTCTGTAAACCTGGTGTTTTATGTAATCATCTTGCAATAAATATTTGTATGTTATGCACCTTTCAGTTTCATTTTGTAAATACTTTGTGAATTTGTGAACTTTAGATGAAGTCACAAAAATACTTAATACTTATATCAATTAGTAACTGCTTGAATTAACCATGAATTGCAATATTAATATGTGTTTTAAAAAATCTCAGTTAACATATTAATATCTGATTGGTGCAAATCTCAATCATTACATGTATAAATATGCATTTAAATAGTTGCATCAAGAAGGGCATCCATTGTAAGGCCTCTGCCAAATTATCAATCCGCAGCATTAAATATGTAATAATGCTTCATAAAGTGCTCTTATGAAGCATTATTTCATACTTAATTAATCATTTATGAAGAAGTAAGCATTGGAATGTAATTTATAAATATATAACAACGCTATGAAGATGTAGGAAAGGATTGTTGAAGCTAGGTATGAAGAGAGGTGACCATAAGCGGGCAGCAGTATGGCTTCATGCCAAGAAAGACTACTACAGATGCAATATTTGCTTTGAGAGTGTTGGTGGAGAAGTATAGAGAAGGTCAGAAGGAGTTGCACTGTATCTTTGTGGATCTTGAGAAAGCATATGATAGGGTGCCAAGAGAGGAACTGTGGGATTGTATAAGGAAGTCAGGAGTGGCAGAGAAGTATGTGAAGGTGGTGCAGGACATGTATGAGGACAGTGAGACAGTGGTGAGGTGCGCAGTAGGAGTGACAAATGGGTTCAAGGTGGGAGTGGAATTACATCAGGGATCAGCTCTGAGCCCATTCTTGTGAGGTCACGCAGGAGTCTCCGTGGACTATGATGTTCGCAGACGACATTGTGATCTGTAGTGAGAGTAGAGAGGAGGTGGAAGAGAGCCTGGAGAGGTGGAGGTATGCAATGGAGAGAAGATGAATGAAAGTCAGCAAATGAAATACAGAGTACATGTGCATAAATGAGAGGGAGGCAGGTGGAATGGTGAAGATGCAAGGAGTAGAGGTAGTGAAGGTGAATGAGTTTAAACACTCGGACTCAACCATCCAAAGCAACAGACAGAGTACAAGAGAGGTGAAGAAGAGAGTGCTGGCAGGGTGGAGTGGGTGGAGACAGGGTACTTTTGACAGAAGGATAGCAGCAAGAGTGAAAGGGAAGATTTCAGGGAAGGGAGTGAGGCCTGCTATGATGTATGATTTGGAGACAGTGGCACTGACGAAAGGACAGGAAGTGGAACTGGAGGTGGCAGAATTCAAGATGGTGAGATTTTCACTGGAAGTGACCAGGATGGACAGGATTAGAAATGAGTACATCAGGGGTCAGCTCAGTTTGGGAACTTTGGAGATAAAAGTCAGAGAGGCAAGGCTGAGATGGTTTGGACATGTTCAGAGGAGGGATAGTGGATATATTGAACAAAGGATATTGAAGATGGAGCTGCCAGGCAAGAGGAGAAGAGGAAGAGAAGATTCATGGCTGTAGTGATGGGGGACATGTAGAGGGCTGGCGTGACGGAAGAGGATGCAAGGGATAGGGTGAGATGGAGACAGATGATCCGCTGTGGCAACACCTAATTGGAGCAGCCAAAAGAAGAAGAAGATATAAAAGTTTATTATTGATTAATAAGCTCATATATAACATGTTTATTCTGAGTATTTTCAAATTTTACATTCATTATTTCTAAATTAAGGATCAGTTCAAGTACAAACCAGTTATTTCAGGAGCTCTCTACTGGTCATAGTATCATTTAGAACCTTTGGCTGCTCCCTTGTATTTCCCCAAGGGGTCACCACAGCAGTAGTTTGGCACAGCTGGCTTTCCTTCCTGACGTAACCCTCTAATGGTGAGAGGGGCTTATGTTCCCACCTGGACTTGAACTACAGACTTTTTGCCTTTGAGGCAAACATGTAAAGCTCTACTCTACCAAGGCACTCATATAAATGCTTAATAGTGTGTAGTTGTTATAAAGTGCCATCAAAGTTACAAAATGCAGCCAAAAAACTAAAGAAGAGTACTTATTAAGAAACAGGAACACTAACACATGCACAGAGTGACAACAAGGGGAATGACAGAACTATAAATAGAAAGAAAACCCACTCAGCCAAGGTGAGACAAATGAGCTTTGGGAAAACAATCACAAAGCAGTGAAAACAAAGGAAGCAAAGTAACCATAGTCACACAAAGAAATTTATTATCAAAATAAAAGAGAGAAAATAATCTTTTGTCAAGGCAAAAATCATAAGGAAGCAGCAGACAATAACATGGGGATAAATTGATATTTTTTTAGTTATTTGCTTAGACTGTCGGGGGCATGGAGATATAGTTCACATTTTACTACTGAACATGGAACACAAATGCTGCTCTTTCTCCCTCATCTGAAGTGTCATGTAGTGTCAGATTTCAATCAGAGGCTAGTTTGCTGCTGGTCCTGCCATCATCTGTTCCCATTGAGGAAAAAAAAAACAGAAGTAAAGACAGAAGAAGAGCATTCAATATGTTCTGTTGCTAGGAAACTGAAACATCATCATGAAAACACTGTCTCTGATCATACAGTATTATATATAGTGTATACACACTGTGTTTTATGTTAATACAGCACCTGTTTATTCAATTTCATTTAACTTTATAAAAATGTGTAAAAATTGTGCAATGTAAATTGGGTACAGTTTTTTTTGCATGATGAATAAATTAATGTCACTCTCAGTATTGCTGGCATCATTTAGATTTAAATGCTTAAGACAGCCCACACTTCATCCCACTTCTGTTGATATTTGTTTTAATGTTCTAGTCTGTATGCCCTCTGTTTATTTGCGCCACAAGCTATCTCTGAATTTAGTAACTATCAAAATTAGATTCCCACCGCCTACATAGACACAGCCAAAACATGTGTTGTTCAGCTGAATTGTACTCAGGGTGAGAGGGATTTTTTTTTTTTTTGCACTGCAAACTTACTAGCTCAAGTCCAGCCATCTTTAAGTTACCTGTATATCTATACTGCCTACATTTATTGTTAGTGGTTTTATAAATGGCTTTATAAATATAAATGCACTGGAAGCCAACACATTGACAATTCTGTGGAACTTTAAGCGAAAGATTAGTCATGGTTAATAGGTTACCGAACAGTCCAAGATTATAGAAAATGTAAGAAGAGAGAATTACTCTTTAGATATTGCCAGGGCCCTGGCTATTATTTTATTTCAGTGTTTATAGCTTGTGACAATGCCTTCAGTCATTGTTACTTTCTGGGGGACAATGAACCCTCCATGGTGAGAGGGGCTTGTGTTCCCACCTGGAATTGAACCAGGGACTTTCCGCTTGTAAGGTGAATGCGCAAGCCATTATGCTACAGGGGAGACATTTGCAAAATGCAATAAAAAACAAAAATTTGTGTTTAACTGGCAAAAGTACAAAAAAGATTTTCAAAAGTTTTACTTACCAACTTAATCTTCTTCTTCTTCTTTTGGTCCCGTTAGGGGTCGCCACAGCCGATCATTTGCCTCCATCTCACCCTATCCCTTGCATCCTCTTCCCCTCACACCAACCCTCTGCATG
>VUQH01083049.1:0-28703 GCA_015106775.1 Etroplus canarensis
AGCCTTCCTTGGAAAACTCTCCACAAACTGCAGCTTGCACAGAATTCAGCAGCGCGCATCATCACAAGATCTCCATCCACCTGTCACATCAATCCCATTCTTCAGAACCTTCACTGGCTGCCAGTTATCTACCGAATACTATATAAAATATTAATTCTCACCTTTAAGGCCATTCACAACCTCCCTCCTCCATATCTCTCTGATCTCATTCACATCACCATACCTTCCCGCACCCTCAGATCTTCTTCTTCTCTGCACCTGAATACTCGTTCTGTTCGCCTCATTACCATGAGTGGGAGCGCGTTTAGTCACTCTGCCCCCCAGTTATGGAATTCACTTCCACCAGACCTCCGCAATATTAGTTCTCTTCAACACTTCAAATCCAGATTAAAAACTCATCTGTTTAGGCTTTCCTATTCTCTGTAAGAAGAAAATCTATTCAAATGTTGTCCATTTATGTGTATGTTTTATCGCTTGTTTTTAGTATTTTTTTTAAAATGTTTTTACTGTTTTAACTGCTCTATTTGTACGGTGACCTTGAGTGTCAAGAAAGGCGCCCTCAAATAAAATGTATTATTATTATTACTATTATTACTATTATTATTATTATTATTATTATATGAAGATAGTTACTGAGATAAATTCCTGCACCTTGTCACAAATATTATCATTTTTTACATTTACCTTTGATAATTAAAGCTCATGTTTCATTTAGAAATATTTTACTTAGAATTTTTCTTCTACCTCAGTTTCCATGTTGTTTTTAATTCTTATTTCAAAGTTAGTTCTCTTACTTAAGCTTAGTTGTTTTGTTATGTTTTGTTTTTTCCTTTATCTTCATGTCAGCCATGTCATGTAAACAATGAGCAATAATCTCACATGACTCATTTTCTCATTTTTGTCTGTAAAATCCTCCGAGAGCAGGAAGCACTCAAGGGAGCCGAACAAGTTGTTTTAAAGGGTTATGTCATCTCAATGCATCATTAGCATCCAGGCAAAAAAAAATCCAAACTTGTTTGTTGTCGGTCAATACACATTAGCTTTATGCCCTCATGTTTTAGATACAAAGGCATAAAATGATTCTTGTTTTAAGAAGCCATTTAAATGGTATATGCCATTTCAGTCAAAAGGGACCAGTTGAATGTGGACAAATATACTGAGGTTAGAAACTGAAAAAATGGGGGTTTATCACTGTTGAGAAGCAGCTCTATTAAGTTTCTGTGTGAAGATATGCATATGTTAGACAAAAGAAGAATATGACCACAACTGGCTTTGAGGACACACCTACAGATATAACTGGTCAGATATAACATTCTAATTTTAGCATTGTGAGAAAGTGGAAGTGATGGTGAAGAAACAGCAGAAACAGCATTATGTTTCCACTAGGTGGTCTGCAGTCTGCACCATTCCTGATTTGTTTTTTGGGTGGTGTTGTATCTCAGAGGCAGAGCTTCTGCTGTGTTTAAGCTTCCCTGCCATTAAACTTGGAGACATTGTGTTTGGTCAGCATCTTTCCATCTTTAATTTTAGAAAATTCAACAATTGTCAGAATACGTCTGATGCAGGTAAGGATTAGTCATTATCCTTAGTTGAAGCTACATATGCACAGATGGGGGAATGTGAAGGCAGTGGTAGGGGAAACACTGAATCAGTTCATTGATTCATAAATGCCGAAACCTGCTCTTAAATAGAGCAAAGAAACTATAAATGTCTGATCTTAAGCAAAGTTGATCTTTCAACAGGTGTTCACAACTGCCCAATGCAACACAATGGGAGGCCCCAGAGGTTGCCATGCTGACAGAGTCAGCCTTTGGTAGGAATGAGGTAGAAAGCCGACTGAATGTCAGCAAGGAGTTCACACAGTACCACACGCTGGAGTGTGTCGCTTCTACAGAGCAGGAAGAGGCCTTCACGCTGTTCTCCATCAGTGGTATGGCACACCCACTATATACTGTATAGATCATATACATTTGCTGACACATGCATGCATGAAGTGTAATACAGGAGAAGCTTCACTATCTGGGTGGTTGGGGTTTATCTTAGGTCCCATACCAGAAACATACTGTAATGCAAACAGACACAGAAACCCAGTGACTCTCTGTCTCCACAGGCCAGGTGTGTGGTTACTGGATACAGATTGAATGAGATTAGTGTATGCTGACTATGCAGGCTGGGATTATACAGTATGGCGTAGCCTCACTAATCCTTGTCACACAAACAAACACCACTGCTGCAGCTGTCTGTTTTAACGGCAGAGGATGTTGCTGTGTGTGTATGTAACTACCGTTAAAAACAAAACCTGTTCACTTCAGTGCTTCGTGTGATTTCTAATTGTGGGTTTGCTGATGTGCATTCTCAGAGCGCATTGTTCCCCACAAACTGTTCACGCCTCTTCTAACCGGCATGGTGGCTACTGGTGTCTTACTCAGCCTCATTCTGGTGGTGCTGCTCTATAAGTATATGCAGGTAAGGGAAAAGGAAATAAACCATTCATGCCATATCATTCCTGTATGTTTAACCTGAGCCTCAGTAGGGTCGCAAATCTCACATAAATCACAAAACTCTTTGACCACCAATCCCTTTCAAACCCATGAATCCATTTCAAAAATTATAAACATCAGTGTTAAATCAAGTTCATCAAGCAGCATTGATATAGAGTTTGCATCATAGAAAAGCAAATGGCTTTGGTAGTTTCTGGCAAAAGGCCCATTCTCATTTACTAATGACTCATGCCTCCATCCTGTTTGGAGTACATCAAAGTTAGAAGCATCTTTCATTCCACGTTTGGTAACGATGCTTTGCAGACAAGAGTGACAGTATGTTCTTTTAATCAATATGAATATGTGCTAATGAATTTCAACTGAATCAACCATTTAAAGTGCAGACATGCTGTAGTTAAAGCATTTTTCAACACTCCGATCACGCCTCCAGCCATTAATTCACCCCCCTGAGCATGCTACTCTTATTGCTCTCAGATGAGTCAGACTCCTTGAGAAGCAGTTCATACATCTGCAGTGGGATCGTCAGGGGAAAGTCTAGACGCAGGCTGACAACTAAAGTGCATCTTTGTAAAAGAGCAGTGAGAAAAGGGATATGAGCTATACAGCTGAGCACAACAAACAATCTCAGGAAGCTGCTCTAACATAATTTTTCTCTCCTCTCCACACTTTAACAGAAACCAAAGTTCCAAATTCAGTGGAAGGTCATTGAGAGTATTCATGGAAACAACCACATATATATTGACCCCACCCAGCTGCCATATGACTCTAAATGGGAGTTCCCCAGGCAGAAACTACGCTTTGGTAGGAAAGTTTGTTTAGCTATGTTTGTATGAGAGTACACATATACAATTATGACACTGTTCTTATTTTTTAAGTGATTATGAAATGTTAAAAGCTTGGTGTTTTTGTACTTAAAGGTAAAATCCTGGGCTCTGGAGCTTTTGGAAAGGTGGTGAGGGCCACGGCGTATGGACTGTGCTCTCCAGATGCTGTTACAACCGTCGCTGTTAAGATGCTAAAATGTAAGACTGTTTTTTGACTTTCACTTTGACTCTGTGTTGTAACAACAATACAGTATATCACATGACACACGACATGTGTTTTCTGAAGTGCTATACTTAAAGAGTTAAAACCCCAGAATTCAAAGCAGTGTTTTGCTGCCCTCCCCAGTTTAAAATATCAGTCATGATATACTGCAGTCAAGGCACAACCTCTAGGGTTAAAAAATTAATCCAACACACAGGTGCCAAAAATTGCAGTTCCTGAAGTGGCCACTTGAGACTGGCTCTAAAAGCGAGTGTATCCAAATAGACTTTATGTTAAAATGCTCAACTTAACAGCAATAAAAAGTATGTTAACAGACTGGTCTTCATGGATAGTTTACCTCTTGGTAATAACTATGTGGTAGGTGAACTTTTTTTTTTATAACTCATCCCTTTGCATATTGGTCAGGATTAAAATTATGGACATGGCTGCTTTGATTGACAGAGGTATGTCAAAACTGGCAGCTATAGCTGACACCTGCCTGCTTCACCTTTGCTAATTAGAGTCAGTGAAGTCAGAGGAAAATGTGCTTTTTACATTGCATCAATTTGCATTGCATCAATATTTTTAAGTAATATCAGACTGTTAATGGGAATGTGTCAGTCTCAAGAGAATACTTTCACTTTACAGCCTTTGACATTGTACTTATACTTCTTTCACTCATGCATGTGTTAATGTTGTGATGATGTCATCTCAGCCAATGCTCATTCCACGGAGAAGGAGGCACTGATGTCCGAGCTGAAGGTTCTCGTTTACCTTGGAAACCATGTTAACATTGTTAACCTGCTGGGAGCCTGCACTGTTGGAGGTGAGAGGAGTCACTACCAACAAATTCAGTTCCCAGAATTAATTTACATGTGAAAGATTTTTAGCTTAATTTGTTTTGGCTTTTGTTGACTTTAGAAACCTTTTGCATCTGCACTCTTGTTTTATTATCAGTAATGTTATTTATTGACTGTTTTATGGTCATGAGTATTGTCCAGGAGACCCATTTAGCGTATTCTCATAAGGGGGCTTGCCGCTGTGCCCGACATTTATTGGCTGCTCATTAAAAATCAGTTATTGAACAGTCGGCACTTACTTCTGATATGAAGAAGTGATTCATTTCACCTTACCGCAAATCTACAGTGCCTTGTTCAATAGTATTTACGTGTCTAGACCTCAGTATTGACTGCAAATTAGTGTTTTGATCTGATTCTACACAATTATATATGAGTATGTAATGTATGTGTATGAGTATGTAACACTGAATACTTGATGGTTGATTCTGTTGCTTAGAAAATCCTTATTTTAAATTATTGAAGTTATTGTTTTCTTTGTTTCAACATAAAATATTGATAAAGTTTCAGACTCCTTTATCATCAAAGCTTATATTCTTTCAACCTGACTAGCATGCCTTTGTAAATGCTGTACCCCCATCTATTGTCTCATTTTCATTGTGCTGTCATGGTTTAAAAATCAATGACTGATGGTTGTTTTGTCCATCCCTGCATCCTGCCAGGACCAATTTTGGTAATCACAGAGTACTGTTGCTATGGGGACCTCCTCAACTTCCTGCGAAGAAAAAGAGAGTCCTTCTTAAACTCTCGAGTTGGGGATGGTTACTATCGCAATGTCTTGAACCAAACGGAGTCCACAAGGTGTATAGTCGTATGAATTATTTTCTATTATTACAACTGAGAGTGGTTGATTTCAGTACTTAACATGTGTGTATTTGTGTGTGTATGTAGTAGCGGCGAGGCAACTGGTACAGAATATATGCCCATGCGTCCCTCTGAGAAAGAAAGGTCTTCTGAGTCAGGTACAAAGTCTCCACTAAACATTTCCAGTCACAATAAACTACATGACTATTAGCAATTTGGTATTACATACTTCCCCCAAGTTTGAAAATTCCCTCCAAATCAACACAAATTGAACCCCTGGACCCAGAAGGACATCTGGATCCAGATTAGCTTTTGATATTTTCCTGAGAACATCAAAATGATATCTCCCAACTCCTGGCTAGTCCCCCATACTACGTCCTTGATGTTCTGGTTTGATTGTTTTTGTGATGATATGATGTGAAATGTCCAATTGGGCCCTATTTCACAATAGTAAAGAATCCTTAAAAAAGTCCTGTGTCCAGATCCAGATTGACTACAATGGTGAATCACTCCCACCTCTGGTTAAATTTTCATGCAGTAATTTCTTGAGTAATTCTGCTCACAAACAGATAAACTGAAAGAATCACAACCTCCCTGGTGGAGGTAATAACCAAGTCTGTCTAAATCCTAATTTGATTCACTAAACCCAACAATATGATCTTTACCTAGATGACATAGATGCGCTGTCTTTGGATGCCGAAGATCTCCTCAGCTTTTCCTACCAGGTGGCCAAAGGAATGGAGTACATTACTTCCAGGAATGTAAGGCTTTTACAGACTGTTAATACACAGTATATAGAGTAGTTACAGGAGAGATTTAAAAGTGCTGATGTTAGTTCATAAATCATGCTGTGGCTCAGGGCCAATATTCATGGAGAAAGATCGCTTTCAGTTAATGGTGTCTCAGTAAAATACACAATATTCATGCATTCAAATCATACACTGTACACAAAAGGATTAAAAGATTTAAGTGTTAAGGCTTCTGTATTTAATAATTTTATATTAGCAATGAAAGAAATGTCACATATCATGATTAAGGTAGAACTCTGCAGCTCCCCTCAGCTATATGGAGCATTTTGGCCATTTTCAAAGCACTGTTTTTGTTTAATATCCAAAGCAATGCCCTATTTAGATTCACTCTGACTGCCTTCCTCTCATGAGAAAGCTTAGAGAAACCCACTGTTCTCTCTGCAAACTGCACAAAGTAGCCTATGCATATAAATTAAATCTAGATAATGTCATATGTCTGGACTACATTCCAGGATCAGTGCTGCCTTTGCAAAACTGCTTTGCTGTATTTGCTGACACACCCATGCAACCATAGTTCAGTCAAGCTACAAGCTACCCTGTCCACATTTTCACATTCTGATGACTACATTAGCACTTGCTGATTTTAAAACAATTTCACAACGCACAAAACAAGCAATTTATAAGTAAAAACCTGAGCATGCTCAGAAAAACTGTATGCTTTCTCTTAAATCAACAACACCAGTCACTGTCAGCCTTGACCTCCATACTTATTGGTTAAGAAAAACAAAGACATCAGTTGGTATTTAGAGGAGTACACAAATATACTGTGTACATAAAACAGAAAGAGTTATCAAGTGGACAGGAACACAACTCCAAATGAATCACGTTTCTTCATGCTTCCAGTATAAATAAAACTTAATTAAATCTTTTAAAAACTGCTTATGTTATTGATAGTTGAAAGTAAGTGCCACCTGAACTACAGGCATGTAAAAAAGAAAGCGTACTTTCTTTCAGTTCTCAGTTTCTACATATCAGGACATAATAAAAAATCATCTGGTCTTTAGGAGGTCTTAAAATTAGACAAATACGACCTCAGATGAACAGCAACACATGCTACGCCATGTAATTATTTAGTTAACAGAAACTAAGCCAAAATGCAGAAGCAGTGTGTGAAAACACAGGTACACCCTCTTTGCTTTCATGGGAATTAATAGGGTAAGTAGCAGCCAGGCGTGGCTAATCACATACACTTGATTAACTGATCATCAGCAAGTGTGACCACCTCTTTAATAGTAGAAGTTTTGGCAGTTTGCTGATTTGGGGCTTTCAGGTGTGTGTTAACAGAATGCCAAGGAGAAAAGATAGCAGTGATCTTAGAGAAGCAATTGTTGCAGTCCATCAATCTGGGAATGTTTATAATACAAATTTCAAACAGTAAGAAGTCTATTACACTACAGTGGGAAAGATTATTCAGAAGTGGAAAAGACAGTTGTCGTGATCTCCCCAGGAATGGGTGTTCCAAAGTCAAAGCACCAGTTCTCAAAAAAATAGCAAAAAAATCAAAAGCTTCATCTCATACTCCACAGGCCTCAGCTAGCATGGTAAATTGTAATGTTCATGACAGGACTGCACAAGTATGGCTTGTTTGCAAGGATTGTCAGGATAAACATGGCAGCACAGATTAGGTTTGCAAAGTTGCATCTGACGAATCTGCAAGACTTCTGTAATAAATTGGACAGAAGAGACCAAAGTGGAGATGTTTGACCATAATGCACAGTGCCACATTTGGCAAAAACCAAGCCCCGCGTGTCAGCAGAAGTACCTCATGCCAACTGTCAAGCACAGTGGTAGAGGGGTGATGCTTTGGACTTGTTTTGCAGCCACAGAACCTGGGCACCTTGCAGTCATTGAGTCAACCATGAACTCCTGTGTATACTAAAGTATTCTAGAGTCAAATGTGAGGGTAAAGCTTGGCCAAAGATGGGTCATGCAACAGGACAATGATCCCAAGCACAGCAGCAAAACTACAACACAATGACTGAAAAAGAAAAGAATCAAGGTGTTGCAAAGGCCCGGTCAAAGTCCAGACCTCAACCCAATTGACATGCTGTGGCTAGACCTTAAGAGAATGGTGCATAAACAATTACCTGAAAACCTCAATTAAATGAAGCAGTGCTGTAAAGAGGACTGGGATAGAATTCCTCTCTGGTGATGTGAGAGACTGATAAATTCATACAGAAAATGATTACTTCAAGTTATTGCTGCTAAAGGTGGTTCTACAAGCAACTTAACCATGAGCTATTCACGTATGGTTTCTCCATTTTGGCTTAATATTTGTTAGATTAATACTGACACATAAAAAATGTTATGTATTGTTTTAGAAATAGAAATAAAAGAGTGTGTACTTTCTTTTTCACATGACTGAACACAAAAATTGTCAGCCTTAGACTGTTTCAGTTGCCGTGCTTTTTTTATTTGCTTGATTTAAACACAATTCATTTATTTATTTCTGTATTTCCAGACATTTATCCTTTTTCCTTACAATATTTTTAAAGGTTTTCAGTGGTAGGGAAAGTGTACCTGTGTGTTCCCTCTACATAATGGTGTGACTGCAGAGTTAATGTAATTCCTATTAAATATGACCTTGTCACATCTTAATCTGACCCCTGTGTGATGTGAGGCATGCCAACCATGGCTTCTGTGCCCAGGTTAACTAAACAGTACATTAAGTTAAATTAAAAGTTAAGTGAAAACATGGCATGAATTTATAATGTGATCCAATTTGTGTAATGAAACTGTATTGAAACACAGTATTAATCCCTTATAGCTGCAGTCTCTTTGACCACAGGCACAAACAGGTGGCAGGCTAACAGCGAGACCAAGCTGGTGACAGCTTGGTCTGAGACAATGATCCTTTTTTTAAACTCTAAAAACCATCTCTAGATGAACACAAAGAACATAATTTTGCCAAATGAAAATTGTAACTTTTGGAACATAATTACTAAGTAAAAAGTTTATAATTTATAAACCAATCAAAATCTTAAATAAGTAGATAGAAAATTGTTTTGAATGCTCCAGTAAACTGTGGCACCGTTTTACCCACTCCCACACATGCTTTATTGAATTTCATGTTATTCGTTTGGTCATACTGATTCATTGTTTTTCTTCTTTTGTAAACATGTCAGTTAGCCTTTTGTGTTTGTAACAAGCTTTACTGGCCTCGCCTCCTTTGCATCTGTCACTCCTGTCAGTCACTCCAGAAACCGGTTACTGTGTCAATACTCATTTCCGTGTTTGTTTTTGCTGGTATGTGTGTAGTGCATCCACAGGGATCTGGCAGCCAGAAACATTCTGCTGACTCACGGCAGGGTGGCGAAGATCTGTGACTTTGGATTGGCTCGAGACATCACCACTGATGCCAGTTATGTGCTCCGTGGAAATGTGAGTCAGTCTGTCAGTCTTTCTCTCCCTTCCCTTTTGTTCTTTCTTCCTACTGTGTCTCTGCAAATCAAGACGGTAAAGCTCCCACGCCTGCTTCTCTTTACTGAGTCTGAACTTCTCAACAAAACAATGCATGCAGAATTTTTGCAAAGACTGTAGGACTGCCTACTAAAAATAAAAAAATAAAAAGTTTACTATTATATCAGATAAATAGGCAGCAGTTTCTCTTTATTTTGTACATGAAAATAACCCCTGGCATTTTTGCTTTAAAGGTAACAATGAACAAGATTTTTTAAAAAACTTAGATATACTTTGTTAAAAATTTAGATTCTTTTTTCTTGGCAATATTATGTGTTTTTATGATTAAGGACAAGCAATCATGACTCCTTCCCCACTGCAGGCTCGTCTGCCAGTTAAGTGGATGTCACCCGAAAGTATTTTTGACTGTGTCTACACAGTTGAGAGCGATGTGTGGTCCTACGGCATCCTACTTTGGGAAATCTTCTCTCTAGGTAACATTTCCATTTTAAGCTATGCTGTTGCTTTTTTGTAGTGTTTGAACCATTGTTATCATACATTTGAGTTGACTGGGCCCTTACTAGAAGCTCCAGTGATGCTCACAAGTAGCAACATGACTTAGGGTGTGAATCACGCAAAGTCATATTGAGAAGCCAATAGCACTGTATAAAATAATGATTTTTTTCTTCAAAAATGACACAAAGTTGGTGTTGCAGGTAAAAGTCCATACCCTGGGATACAGGTGGGGTCTGCATTTTATAGGATGATTCAAGATGGCCACAGGATGAGCAGGCCTGAGTTTGCTCCCATTGAGATGTAAGTGTATGTCTGTGAGAGTGAGTCTTCTTAAAATTCTGCCATAGGAAAGGATGCAGCTAGTGATTATTTTCATTATCAACTGATCAACAAATAATTTTTTTTAATTAACCAAAAATGTGTTAAGATAAGAAAGACTTTATTTATCTCATATTTGGGAACTTTTGTTACAGCAGTTGAATAATAATAATAATAATAATAATAATAATAATAATAATAAAAGCATTATAAAAAGGTATTGCATGAGGCAGTAGATGCCTTCCTTTATCTTTCCATTAGGCAGTAGTGCTGAATCAGTCTGTTGCTTAGCTGGCTGTTCAGTAAGTGGTACAGAGGGTGGTCAAGTTTATTCATGATGGATAACAGTTTGCTCAGTGACCTCCTCCAGTTTGCAGCCAATCACAGAGCCAACTTTCCTTATCAGTTTATTCAGTCTGTTGTATTCAATCAGCTCTAATGCTGTCCCCCAGCAGACCACAGCAAAGTACACTATGCTTACCACAACAGACTGATAGAAAATCTCCAACAACAAATGACTGCTCTATCACGATAGCTGCTGAGTTTAATGATGCCTCAGTTACAGAAGCATTATGTTTTCAGGTTGTCCATGCGGCTGTTTGTCCGTTACAAATCTTTTTACCACTATAGGAGCTGTTTTGTTTGCTGGATCTTCACCAAACTTCGTGTGGTTCATACCTATGATGGATAGAAGATTTGATAGCATTTATATGGGATTTGGGATACAATATGGGAACAATGGCCACGGTCCCACAGGGTCAAATTTGAGGCGGAAGCATACCAGCTGAGTTCTAGGCATTTCATTTTTTATGGTTATCTATCAATGACGAATGGTTGCAGTTTTAATTTATAACCGGTATGTCCTTTATTATACGTTTTTTTATTGCAACATGATCTATTAGAGACCCAAATAAATGTATTTGGATTTCATATTCTTCTGTTTTCCATTAAGGGTGCTGGGAATGTTCATCAGTTGGATTCCTTTAAAAAGCAATGATATACGTAGGATGCAATGAAATGAATAAGCAACAACAATTAGCACATTAAATCTGTGAATGTTTAGGCATAAATGGAAAATATTTTAAAGTTCCAGCTTCTCAAACAGATGATTTTGGTTCTTGTCTTGTCATGTATTACAGTAAATTAAATGGAGTTAATAATTTTTTTTACTGTTTTCTGATATTTTATAGATGATTTGATAGTGTAAATATTGGTTTATCGCAGCCTTATATAACAAGACTAAACCAGTTCTGTAGTACAATATGATTGATGTAATGAAATTAAGGCTATGAGCTTGAGATGATTTAGCGTTGTAGTCAATTGCTAGATTACTTCCTTGTTTAGTTGGCTGTTTCACTGTGCACATCTGTACATCTGTACATCTGTATTCAGTAGATCATCATATCCCAAGATACAGACAGTAATTTAAGTTTGACTTCCGTAGGTATGACATGATGCTGTCCTGCTGGAACCACGACCCTTTGAAAAGGCCTTCCTTCAAAAAGCTGGTGGAGAGAACTGAACTACTGCTGTCAGAAAATACCAAGAATGTAAGAGCAAGAGCAAATTCTGAATTCTAAAAAAACAACAACAAAAAAACAAACAAAATGAGCCTCGTCAAAACTTTCCAAAAAACAAAATCACAAATCTTTGTCACTCCTCAGGTATACCTGACACTGAGCAATGCGTCAGGTCCTCCAGAGCAGCAGAGGGCACCATCACGGAGGCTGAGCTCAGTCTGCAGCACAACAGCCCCCAACCAGCCTTTACTGCAAAACACCGCTGACGTCTTCCTGGATTATGCCTGATACACCAATAAAAACACTGCTATGACACATAAGCAACTCCCCACCTTCCTGATCATTCTTTCCTTCTACCACAAAAAACTACACTCTCCACTCTACTACTAACAGCTGATCAGTTTGAACTAACTCTCAAATGCTGGCCTTCCTGCATCTTACACACACACACACACACACACAGATATTGTACATATACAGACCTGCACAGGGCTCTCAGCTTCTATCTACTCTTTCCATTGGCATATTGATCTCTGTGGTAGGTATTTCAGGTGCACGTCTATATAAAGCAGACCTCAGCACTAACCAGCCATCAGATACATCAGCCATTAGCAGTGGGAGGAACTTTGGCCCACATTCAGCCTTAGATTACATCTTAAGATGCTCTGGGGGAAAACAACGACTACATGTATATATCTGCACAGGGGAGACAATAGTGGACTGACAAATAAATAAGCAGAGTTGATGCTGTGACTAGTAGTCCTTGTTGTGTCAGCATTTTCTCCCATTTCATAGGAATATTTTTGACATTTTGGGAAATACATGCTTTCTTATTGAGAGTTAGATGAATATTTATACCATTCTCATGTCTCTACATGCAAATAAAGAGGTGACGCTAGCAGCTTTTTAGTTGAGAACAGGGGTAAACAGCTTGCCTAGATTAGTCCAATAGTAACAAAATCTGTATACCAGCATTTTTAAAGCCTGAACATATGTGCAACTGCTAAACATTGCGCAAAGATATGCAAGATAGTAAAATAAAATATCCCCTGAGCTGCATGCTGTTGCAGTTTTGCCTGTTTAATAGAGTGTATTAATTTCAGTTGTGGTTATACAACTGCTACTTGCTGTTTTAGCTGTTGAATGGCACAGCTTTTAGAAATCAAAAATACAACAATACAGAGTTGAGATTAGGAGGTGAGATCAGTCTGTGCAGTCTTTAACCCTTCTCTGCTGTCTCTCTATGGCTGTCACCCACCATTTATCTGTGAGGTCAGCTAAAACAGATCAGTTTGTTAAACCACAAGTGTGTCTCAAAGACATTAAGGTATGGTGTCTAGCCAAACTTTTAATCTGGATGGCATGATTTTGGCCTCCAATACTATCCTTAGAGCTAGTTATGACCAGCATATCTTTTTTGGCACAGACGCTGAACAAATATCTTGGGCTTTTTTCTTTCAGTGGTGCAATATGGTCAAAATTAAAACTAATCCATGCATTTGTTAATTCTAGGCTAGACTATTGTAATTCCTTCCTTGTAAAGGTATCGTAATAGCTCTCTGAAATGCACTCAGTTGGTCAAAACTCCTCCAGCATGAGAAATGAAAAGGCCTAGAAACAAGATCTGTAGAATCAGCAGGTAGTTTAGGTTTGGAAGAGTGGCACCATCTGTACCTTTAAGATTAGACTTAAAATGTTCCTTTATGATACAGCCTATTTTCAAGGCTGCTATTAGAAGAAAACAGCCTTCCCGTTCTCAGTGAAGCCACTGCAATGTGAGCAAAGATGGTGACACTGCAGCACTCATTAGAAGTTGCCATGGTAGTTAATGAAGTCTCACTAATGGAGTTTTGCACATTAGAGGCACCAGACTGTAAATTCCAGTGGCTGTTGGATTCAAAGAAGCTATTTGGTCGGTTCTAGCTGATATTCAGTGGTTACAAGGGGCAGATCCTTGTTATGTCACATTGTAGCTGTACTGTGATGGTAGGAAGGTTCTTGAACAGCTCATACCTCTGGAGCAATGTTGAGATTCTTTATCTTATCAACAAGATCAGCAAGGGGAAGCAGATCTTACCAAATTCCTCTCAGACTTTGGCACAGAAAAGATTCCTGTAGTTCAAGTTGAGGTTGAATCTGCTGTTGAACTCAGTTGGGACAGAGTGGCTATGTAAGCTGGTCATACTGTGCCGGATCAACTCTGAAGTTGACAAGAAGTTGCGTGTGGACACATTGGAGCCTGAGCATCACCTGCCAAAGTTTCCACTTACCCTCTGCCCATCTGAAATATCTTCCCATTTCATCACTTTAAGTGCAGGAATAGTAATCATGCATCTTGAAAACAGCATGAAGGGCACTGCAATAGCTGATGTTATTTCACCAGACCCTACCCCATCTGCTGGTTGTGCAATACTTGGCGTACAGCCTGAGGAGACACTTTTTTGTCATAACCATGAATAAGACTCAGTGGTCTTCTGCAAAAGGCACTTTGTCAACCATGGCCATTCTACATGGTGGTCAGAGGAGTTGCATTCTTTCTCGAGATGAAGAGACAATTAAGATGTATTTTTCTGAGTTTGTTACAAAGAGCTGGCAAGACAAAGAAGTCTGAAGATGCCAAGTCTGTGAAAATGAGACTAAATAACAGTTACGCATCATTGAAGGGATGAGGTCATAGTTTGGTGGTGTTAGAGGGATGACTCGGGGAACATAAAGAACACCCCTGTGGTACTCCTGTGTTCAGGATCACAGTTTAGGTGGCATAACCTGCAATCCTGATATTTTGCTTAAAAATGTCTGCCTAAGGACAGGCAACGTAGCTGCTAGGCAGGTTTGTGAGGGATTAATGTATTAATGGCAGGTGCAGTTGTGGTATATTATGTTCTTATCTAACTCGGCAAAAATATTTTCCCAAAATGTCAAATCCTGCAACCTTAAAATGTATTTTTAGTAAGCCTTGAAATAAATGTGTTTCTCTAAGAGGTACAAAGTGTCTTTGAAGAGGAAAAGATGAGCCATAGCAAAGTGGCATGCAAGTGACAATTCCTATTAAAAAAGATAAAGCCATAAGTTACATAAACACTAATTCCACCTGTGCATTGTAGCTTTGACAACTGTGACTTATAAGACTACTGCTGTATGTTTTTATGGATAACTTTAGTCTCTTTAGCAAAGCTGCTGTGGCCAGGGGTTTAGGATTCATTGTGTGCTTTTTATGTGAAACCTGTATGCAATGTAAATATATTAGAGACGTGCCTTTAGATTTTTTTTTTACTTTTATTTTTTTTTAAGTGGATGTACTTGTTTGTGACTGTTATTAGTGAGAGGGCAGAAGAAAATTTCTGCACTCTGGTTTTGGGGTTCTTGCAGTTTTGATACAGTTGGTTGACTTGTAATAATAAAGAACGTACCTGTGATGGTAAAACTAAGTGCACTGTGTCAGTTTCCCTTGTCATTT
The DNA here is from genome assembly GCA_015106775.1 of Etroplus canarensis. Taxonomy (NCBI): domain Eukaryota; kingdom Metazoa; phylum Chordata; class Actinopteri; order Cichliformes; family Cichlidae; genus Etroplus; species Etroplus canarensis. The sequence continues at coordinate 15,208 of VUQH01083049.1, forward strand.
TCCGTGAGAAACAAAATGAAGATATGGTAGGAACTTTTTAGGGCTCAGTGTTTCTTTAAGCTACATGTTAACATGCTCTGTTTAGCATTTTCTCCTATTAGGACTGTAGCATTCTGTAGGAAGTTGTTTTGCAGGTGAAATATGTACAGTAATGTGAAAAAGAAAGTTTTCATGACTTTCTATAGTCCTGTGAAAACCCCCATCATTCAACAGCTTGTAGACCCACTTTGAGCAGCAATAACTTGAAGTCAGTGTTTTCTGTATGACTTTTTATGTCTCTTGCGTCCTTGTGGAGGAATTTTGGCCCACAATTTTTTACAACATTGCTTCAGTTCATTGAGGTTTGCAGGCATTCATTTATGCACAGCTCTCTTAAGGTCCCACCACAGCATTTCAGTTGGATTAAGTTCTGGGTGTTGGCCTGGGCATTGCAACACCTTGATGCTTTTCTTTTTCAGCCATCATTTTGCTGTAGTTTTGCTGCTGTCCTTGGGATCATTATCCTGTTGCATGACCCATTTTCAGCCAAGCTTTAACTATTGGGACTGATGGGCTCACATTTAACTCTAAAATACTTTGGTATACAGTGGAGTTCATAGTAGACTCAATGACTGCAAGGTGCCCGGGTCCTGTGGCTGCAAAACAAGCCCAAATCATCACCCCTCCTTCGTCGTTTTTTATATCTATTATGAGGTGTTTTTCCTTATATGCTGTGTTTTGTTTTCCCCAAACATTTCCATTTTGGTTTCAGTCGTCCAAAGCACATTGTTCCAGAAGTCTTGTTGTTTGCTCAGATGCATCTTTGCAAACCAAAGCTGTGTTGTCATGTTTTTTGAGAGAAGAGGCTTTCTCCTGGCAAACCTTCCAAACAAGCCATAAAACCATGGACTTTAACATTAACCATGTTAACTGCAGCCTGTAGAGTCTGATATGTAGCTCTTTCCCAGAGCAGTTTTTCTGAGCGTTGCAGAGTCTGATGCTGGGGTGAATTTGCTGGGATGTCCACTAATGTGAAGATGGGCACATTGTGTTAACACACACCTGGATGAACAAGACCAGCAAACAGCCAAAACTTCTGCTTTTATAGAGGTGGTCACACTGACTGGTACTTACCCTCTTAAATCCTATGCAAGCAGTAAATGAGTACTTGGTTTTTCACAGGACTGTATAGAGTCCTGTGAAAACTTCCTTTTTGCGGGACTGTTTTTGGATTTTGATTGTACCAGCATTTTGACCTAATTAGCTCCTCATGGTGACCATGCAACCACTGAAGGTATATCCTCGAAAAGCCCCCAATTTCTTCATGAATGCTGACCTGACGCAACCCACTTGATGTGATGTGAGGCTAGATGCCATGGTCAATTTGTTTCTTTTATCAATGCAAATTGGATGATTAAGAACCTATTTATGTACCAACGAAATCAATTCCATAATATCACTAAAAAATTTTTGATCAATTTCAGCCACAGCAAGAGCAGACAGGAGACAGCAATAGTGGCAGAGAAGACATGAAAGTATGTGATCCCACAATCAATTTGATTTTTGTTTAGTGCAGATCAGAGGACCAGTTACAAAAATATGGCACTTTTTTTAAATAAAGGACCACCCAGTGGCCAATCCGTATTACCAAAATTGCTGAAAATCTGAGTTCCAGATCTCATAGAGGTCTGTCACTATGATATGGCTATGAGATATGAGCTATGGCTAAAAATGTGCATTTTTTACCATTTTCAGGGACAGCATCAGCAGACATCAGGGGCGACAGAAATGACATGTAGTATGAGCCTCTGATCAGTTTGGTTTGTGTCCTTTTCAGATTGGATGAATAGTCACAGAGATATGGCTAAAAATGTTTGTTTTTTTTTAATTACAGATAAAGCAACCTAATGGCAAAGCAATATTTTCACAATGATTGAAAATCTAACTGATTCCAGATCTCATGGAGGTCTAGCACTGTGCCAAAAATTCTAAATCCTGCATCCAATAGGTTTTGTACTATCACGATGACATGAAGAATTGGGAGTAGTGTTGGTGCTGATGATTACATTATGTGCCTGAAAAGCAGGTATATAATAATGCCACCAGAATATGTGGTGTCACCAGTAAAATACACGCATGACTGAAAGCATTTTAAAGTTTATTGAAAGTTCTTCACCCAAAATTCTAATATGAACCTCTTGGTGGCACTAAATTACCAAAGTCAACATTTCAGTGTGGACCAAAGGTAACACCCACCTCAAGAGTTGTGACATTCTCGATCTTAAGCTGCTCCCTTGCATTTTTCCAAAGGGGTCACCACAGCAGATTAATCCACTTCAGTAATCTGGCAGAGATTCTAGGCCAGATGCCTTTCCTGACAACCCTCCATGGTAAGAGGGGCTTGTGTCCCCACCTGGAACCAAACCAGGAACCTTTTGCTTGTAAGACAAATGTGTAAACCACTATACTACAGGGACACTCTTGGAACCATGACACTAATCTGACTAAAAACAGACCAGAACACCACAGAAGTGCAGCAGACATGTCATATTTAATATTTGCAACTGTTTTTATTTTCAAATTGACCAAGAGGGGAGAATGGGGTTATAATAATATTAGCAAACATTTTGCTTCAAAATATTGATTATTACATTTGACTTTGGGGTAGATAAAGGAGCACAGTTCAAGAGCAGAAGGGATAGAAATACATACAGTACAGGTAAGCATAGCACCGTTTTACACTGAATACTGGTGTTTTTAGCTTTGTGTATGTGTACAGTATTATACTAGAACTAGAACTCTTTAGAACCAAACTGTGTATCGGAAAGGTGATCTGTGTATCTGTGGAAGGGGGAGCTCACTGTCTTGTCAATGGTGTCCACTATCAAATACCCTAGACCTCAGCTTCAAAGAGCTTTTGAACCCTTTTCCCAACCAGATGCTGTCAGAAACATATTGTTGCAAACCAATAAAGTCTGTAATAATGAAACATTCAGAGGTTCTTTTACAATGCAAAGCCAGTAAGACTGAATTCCAGATTCTAGATGTGGATTCTTGCAATGATAATCATGATTTTCTTTCACACCCCTCCTATTCCTTCATCATAAAGCCTGTTAAACAGGTACACAGTTACAACATCCATTAGTCTCTTTGAAACACCTTTACATTCTTTGGGCTGGGTCTCAGTGACACAAACTATAAACATTTCAATATTACCCTTTAGAGATGCCTAAACACGAACACTAGTCTATACAGGGTCAACATTTACCATGTGATGAGTGGAAGACCTGATTCAAATATTAAGACCCTCACTGTGAAATCTCTCCACTATTCCTTATTTGTGGAAAAAAGTCCAGAAGAGGATTTTCCCTGCTAAGCAGCACAAATAGAAATTTAATCTAAATTAAGCTTATCTTGGAGGGTTAGTATTTGAGACTTGTCAGATAGTACTATAGTCACTGTGATAAGCCTTTGTTGAACAGTCTGTCATTGCAGAACAATAACAGTGCCCAACTTCTTTATAGCCTGACAGGTGACCAGTGCTCTGCATTGCCTAATATCATTTTCCAGACACACATCTCTTTCTGTATGAAAATATAATGGGTTACAGCGACAAGTAACATGCATACAAACTCGTTCACACAAACATATTCAAGCTGAGCTGTCCCATGCACAGGACAATACTGGGCCCAACTAGAGTGGACGTTCCTTGAAAATTACAAATATTCATTCCTTTATACTGCAACGCAAGAACTGATTGGCTATCGCCAGGGGAAACCAACAATGACCCCCGAGTGATACAAGAAGTAGGATTAAGGAAAGGAGATGTTATATTCACACAAACACACACACATGGGCACACCCACACAAACACGCACACATACACACACACGTGGTCTTTACTACTCTGAGACAAAACACATTCTAAATGCTCCTTTGCCAACATTATACTTCCTCCAGTCCAAGGCTTTTCTGTTTGATATGGCTTATCACTGAAGTACACAGGCTGAACCCAAACCCATTTAAAATGGACTGGGAATCCAGTACTGGTTTATAACTGCTATTTGAGAGTCAAGAGAACTAAACTGCATGAGGGTTTCTGAGGCCTAGGTAGAGAAAGAAGGATGAAACACTGATGATACAGTAGACCTTAAGACCTAAATCCAGATAATGCTAGCAGAATGAAGTTAATCTATTCCAATAAGGATGACAATTGTAGGGTTTCTCTAGATTTTTGCATTTCAAAAACACTCCACCCTTTAAAGAACAGCATATTTTTACTCCTTTTTGGAAACTTCCTCCTCCATTTCTGTTTTGATACATTAATGAAGGCGCTAAGAAATCTAGGTCAAATTTGACTCAGTCACCACATCCTTTATGACACTTCCTCCTATGGTCTTTGCAGCATCACTGTCTAATCCTTCCTGGTCTGGTTCCAGACTGAGGCAGAAGCAAAAACTTTCCACATTCCTGAGAATACAAGTACCATCCAGCAACTTCAAACCCTTACTAAGTCGATTATTGTAAGACACAAGGGGCAACACACACACACACACACACACACACACAAGCCACAGACACTCATGTTCACTCATCCACACAAAGATTGTTTTTTTTTTTTCAGAAACACGCATTAGCTCATAGAGTCACACCACAGATTACAAACAACTGGGTCAACAGTGATTTACCGTACACAACCACGTTAAGTGCTAAAGTTGAGGAGGTTGAGGATATACTGTTTGTTACGTATAGGGCTCTTTATTGTTAAAAAATAATCCTTACTATATACACACGCATGAATTTTAATAGGGGTAATATCTTGTTGGAAAATATATACGCCTTTGAATAGTCTGCTTGAAATTTAAAATAAAAAAAAATTTGACTATGTTATTGGCACTTGGAATCACTAAACCCGTCATATGTACAGTAATTATCCTGCAAATAATACAGTTTAACTGTAATCTAGTTTCTTGCCAAACATGATTTGTAATTAAAAAGTTAAGAGAGCCATTTTTGTCTTAGAGACACAGTGTTTAAAAAAAAAAAAAACAACTTCCACAAAAACACCCATGCCCAAGCATTTTTTAAACACTCAGAACTTCAAAGCCTTGTTCTGTACTTTTTTTTTCCTGGGAGGGGTGGGGGTGTCTAAGAGAGCATGTCATTGCTCCATCTTTGACCACACTTGAACAAAGTAAAAATTATTTTTTCAAAGCGACTAATAAAAGCTTACACAGTTATTTTTTTCCATGCAATCATATAAAATACTACATTTCTGTTTTCTGTTAGGCTATGGTGGATATTTACAAGTTTGTTTGTTTGTTTTTTTTATCATACAGCAAATCTGTACAAGGTCAGTCCACTTTGACAAGCCTTCAAAAACAGTCCGTCATTACCGTGGCCATAGGGTAACTATTCAGGTTTCACAAAGACTGAAGCTCCCTCCCAATGCCGCTTCTCATGAGGGAAATGGGGATCTGAATCCATCCTGTTGCTATGGTGATAGTCTTTGGTGAGTTCCTCATGGACTCACTTTCCTCTTTCCTATGATTCGTTTCTTTCAGATGGAGGAAGGGAGGGCAACGATTTCAGGGGAAAAGAAATGTATGCAGCAATCCCTTAAGAGTTTCAGTTCCCCAGGTTTTCTTCCTGTGCACAGTCTCTTCCTCACTTCACTGCTGCTGGGTGCTGACATTGTCAGTCCTGTGAGATGATGGGGCTTTCTGCTGTTTCTGGGGCTGTGGTTTAAGCTGTTGCTGGTGCCTCTGGTGGTGAGATTGTTGCTGCTGCTGCTGTTGCTGCTGCTGCTGCTGTTGTTGCTGCTGTTGTGGTTGTTGCTGTTGCTGCTGTGGATGTGTTGCCTGGGTGAAAGTTCCCTGTTGTTGGAGTGGGAAAGCTGCCTGCAGAATCAGCTGGGTAGACTGGTTACTGTGGAGAAGACGAGGCCCCTGGCAGCAAAGGAATGCAATGATATTAGACAGTGAAACATGTATCTCTCTTTCTGCTCATTCTCTATTGTCATTAAAAGCTTCCCTCTCTTCAAATGTGAACGACACTGCATATTCTTAAGAAATACTGTTGACAGTAGTTACAGAAGTGTGCAAAATTCTTGAGCCACCTCTCAGTTCTTTATATTTTGCAGGAAAAGTAGAAAATATGTGCGATGATTTACTGAAACATGTGCAAACAAATGGAAATACGGTACATAGGTAAAACATAGTTTATACAGTTCTAACGAGCTTGAAAGTCAGTATTCGGTATGACCACTTTTATTCTACAATACAGCCTGAACTCTCTTAGGCAAGCTTTCTTGTCATTTCTTTAAGTACTTTGAAAACTTTGAAAGAACTTCAAAAATCCTGGAGAACTACTGCTTAAGACCACTTTAAAAGCTTGAGACTTTTATAACTATTTAGAATAAATATGAAAAATCATGCAGTAAAAAAAAACATAGAATAGAATAGACTAGAATATAAGTTTATTGTCACTGTCCAGTACAAACAATGAAATAATCTGTAGCAGCTCTATGGTAATTATACAATAAAAGGAGCACCAAGCAAACACACTATGTACAAATATTGTATCTCTAGTATGAAGGATGTGCCCCACACACACACACACACACGGGATATAAATGTCATACCATGTCTCCCTAATATTCTATCTCCTGCCCTCTTTTGATACCTGTAAGAACTGCTGTTGTTGCTGCTGCCCCTGCTGGTTACTCTGTGCCACTACAGCTGTCTGGTTTTGGCCGTCTGGCTGTCCTTGGGGTGGTTGGGCTGGTTGCAGAGTCAGAGTCTGGGTCTGTCCCCCCTGCTGAAGTGATACAGAGGGTCAACAAAGGGATATGATCAAGTAACGTAATAAAAAAGGAATTAAACTTTTCTCAACACATGGTCAGAATAAAAATTATTCACTGCTTTTTACTCAGTTTTATTTTTATCCTCTCTCTCAAATGTATGTGTGATTCACTGTTAACTAGCATTTTTCTCTGGGATTTGCTAGACTATTATCCCGGGATCATTATACCAAACAGTAAAATTTATGTTCTTTAACATGATCCCCCAGGTGCAGCTTGTCAACCCCGAACAGCTGGGAACAAAGTCAAACAATTACTTAAATGGGTTCTGCTCGAACAATCTTGATCTTCAGTTTCTTGTGTTTTACTCTTTCCCTTAAATGGCACTGCAATTACCTGCTGGCCCCCAAAGGGGTTGTATGCAGTAACCACCTGCCCCATGAACATAGAGGTGGGAACCATGACTGCGCCACATGCATGCATGGGAGCTGTCACTAGCTTGGTCACAAGCTGCTGCCCTGCTGGGAATCTGGAGAGAGAAGTTTAGGAAAAACTACTGTTATTTATTATGGCAGATATGTATTCAAATATATTTCAATAGGTTGGCATCAGATGGAAATTATAACCAGGATCAGGTTTGATTGTCATGCACTAACCGGATCTGTCGGTCCTGTGTGAAGGTGGCCACAGCTGTGCCTTGCTGTGTGTTGTTCTGTGGCAGGCTGGTGCTGATCTGCAGCACATTTGGCTGTCCTGGCTGGGAAATCATCATTGTATTGTATAATGGAGCAGATACAGAGCCTTGAGTCTGGGACTGAGCCTGGGAAGGTTGCTGGGGCTGACGCTGGGGCTACAAAGAAGCAATGGGAAAGAGCATGACATTAATTCCTTTAAGTTAAAGCAGACTTACTATGGGCATTTTTCAATGGATTATTTTCATCATTTTACTCCATGTGAAAGTTGGTTTTACTTAAGATGCTCCAAGAGTCTACTTACAATTAATACACAAGAATGAAAAGATGAAGTGAACTGTCTTGCTCCTGTTACCCTCACTGTACTAAATGGCCTAAATAATTACAAGACAAGATAATCAATAATGCACAATATAGAGATTTGTAATGTCTCCAACCACAACAAAAATGCTGTTTCAATAAATTCCACTATCACTGTGAGTCTCAAATGATTGAAACCTCAAACATGTTCTGTGGTTCTTCCTGTCATCTGAAAGAGATTTAAACATGTCCTTCTTACAGCCCTGAGCCCTGAAAATCACATAAATGTGACTAATAGTGTCAACAATGCACATGAGATTTGTAGTGGTCATTTAATGTCATTTTGATAACCATTTCTGGTAGCTGAGCAAACATCTGCCTGTTTACACTGAAAGCAATCCAAGGTCCACAGAACAGTGCTGTTGCTAAGATTAAGTCATTTTTATTTTAAATAATAAGCATGAACAGTGTCCAAGATTCAAACTAAACTAAAAATAAGGACAGTCTAAATTATAAGAGCAGAGTATCTGTAAAGGTCCAGACCTGAGGATGTTAGGTCAAAGACTGTCATCCTACTCCTGCCACACCTTCCAGGTAGCACAAACATATGCTCTCTAGACCTTGGATTGTTTTGGATGTAAAGAGTGAGACATTTGCTCAGCCACCATAGGGGGTTGTCAAAAGGACATTAAATAACGACTACAAGATTAGTGTGCACAGAGTACATTGATTATAAAGAACATACTCAATTTTTTTCTTTAAACATTACAATCATGGATTTTTCTCTGTTTAAAATCATGATTTCTTCTGTCTTCACATCACAGCCAGAGGCCACAGAGACATTTCCATTTGATCTGAACTTTGACCAAAATTTTCATAGCATTTCCATAGCCTGTGTGTGTGTGCGCGCAGGTTTTCAAACCTGTGTGAGGGCATTGGTCTGCTGCTGTAAGTTCTGCTGAGGGGGAGGAGCCTGCTGCTGGATGGTGAGCTGCTGCGTTCCTGAATGGACGGGATTAATTGTCGTTTGCTGGACCTGATTGGTCAAAGTAGTTGTTTGCTGGACCGATCCAACTTGAGGGAGCTGTACATTCATCGGTCCACTCTGCTGCTGCAGCAACATCTGTTAATATAAGACCACAGTGGTCTGGTTATCTAGATTTACAATGTATGTAGTTACATTTACCCAACCTGTAACATGTGTAACAGCATAAAAATCTACTGAAAGAATTCATCTTTACAGAGTACAGAGTCAGGGGGTGACAATCTTTTTCTGCCGATTCCTGAGAGCAGAAGAAATATATAATGCATGCATGATTCCTTTTTTAATCTGGTCAGGCAAACCCAGGTAAAACCCAGTGGAGAAAACACAATTCACCTACTGGTCTTTAAAAAAGAACAGATATTGCTCTTTTTGTTAATAAAGTGATTTTCCAAATTTGGAAAATATCGATGCTACAGCTTGGCTCTCACCTTATTATGCAAGCAAAACTTTTGTTATAATTCAGTTTTGTTCTTAGATGCACTCATGGACACTATTTTGTCAAATACAGAAATTAGCTTTTAACAGTAAAATTGACCAAAACTGAGAAAGTATTATATGAAAGGGGAGATAAATAAAAAATAATAGTGGATAACAGAGGATGGTGAATTATTGTACTGCTATATGTAAAACTGGAGATATAAATACAATAATACAGACACAATGAGCAAACTTGATTTTAAAAAACTATTGTAAGAAATTGCTACATTTTACATTACAAAGTGATTCTGACTTGAAAGTAATCTTCTGCACATATGCATCTACAGCCTACCTGTATACCCTGTCCCTGGACTCTCTGCAGCTGCTCTTGAATGTGTCTGAGCTCCTCTTGCTGCCGCTGAATGTTGGCCTGGATCATTCTGGTCCTCTGCTCCAGCTGCTCCTTTAGATGCTGCATGGCGTTCACCTGTGCTGAGAACTCCATTACTGGCTGGAGATGGAGAGAAAAAGAAAAAGCGCGTTTGTCACTAGTAATATTACAAGACACACCAGCTAACACGCATCTAACTCTGTAGTTGGGTTGTATGTCAGCATACAGTGAAAAATACTTTTCATAGTTTCCGTTTGAGCTCTACTCCATGACACATCATTATGTGGCGAAATGACCCGAGTGGTGAAGTGACCATGGGCTCACCTGTACATTTGTCTGGAGCTGCTGTGGTTGCTGCTGTTGCTGTTGAGTGATCATGCCTGGAGCTACACTCTGTCCTGTGGTCTGCGAGCTCATGGACTGCAAATAAATGGGAAATAAACAAAAACTATGATTTGCATGATGTTTCAGCTGCATTATATGAAAATGGCACTTATATAGCACTTTTCTAATTTTACTGACTCAAAGTTGCTTAGATTACATGCCACATTTAACCATACAGTCATACAGTGTTTTATTCTATACACGTTAAGCACTTTATCTACCTCATATCCATAGCCAATTTAGAATCACCAATTACCCTAACACGCATATCTTTGAACTGTGGGAGGAAGCCGGAGGAAACCTTTGCAGGCATTGGGAGAGTATACAAACACCTCACAGAAAGGCACCAGCTGAGGTTCAAACCAGGAACCTTCTTGCAATGAGGCAACAGCACTAACTATGGCACCACTGTGTATTCCTGCTTTAACGTCCACTAGAAGCAGAGCACCTTTAGTCAGCTGAAAAACACAGATTTTGTGGCAATCATGCTTTTTGGTGTTATTTTGCAAAACATACAGATATTTGTATAACTTCACTTCAACAATGAACCTCTCACCACCCATGCTAACATGGTAAAGCTGTCCTGATGTTGACCTCTGATCTATTGAAACCTGTCACATCATGATCATGTTAACGTAACCTATTGTTCTCCAGCGAATTAAAGTTTAAAATCAAAGACTATAACATCGAAGTTTTGATATTACATGTTTTTAAGTGGTGAAATTATTTAATGGCCAACTGGGAATATAAACTCACACAGATAGAGTTTTATGTACTGTCTAGACTAAGCAGGTGCTTTATAGCTTCCCCAGTGATGCTCTACTAGGCCTACTAACCAATATCAGCTTTCGCTCTCTGTCTGAAACCAGAATTTCTGATCTTTCTGAACCTGTTTAGTCATATTGTGTTACACAGCTTCACACAGGATGCTCCTGTATGTGTCTGGGTTTCATCTTGTCAGCAGTGAAATAATCAATAAATACCAACGTACCGGTTCCACTGGCAACCAGGCATGCATAAGTCATTAAAAAACAACCACAATTGACAGATGAGATAGTATGCTTCAGGTCATGGGCTTCAAGTAACACTTACAGAGGCTCAGTTTGTTCATTTTTGTTGAACTTCACATTTTAGATTATTCTCAGTTATCTATGGCCAAAACCAGTTTCTGTAAAATTGCATGCATCACTGTTTTTGGAAAATCTCTCTCACCTGGCTACTGATGGATGACCGACGCTGTGATGTCATCTCCATGGTGGACGCTAGTGACTGCCGAGGAGGCGTAGCTGTGTCCATATGCAACTTGGGAGCTGTTGCTACAGAGAAAGTCAATGATGACCAAGAGTTATAGTCAGTCCCTGCAGACAGTATCATATCATCTTACTGCAAGGCTTGATTATCCCATTTAACTACAGAATTGACGAGTCACTGCCTCTAATTTACAGTGTAGAAAGTCAGTGTATAACTTTACATTATTCATGCAACCATGTAGATCCTTACAAGTGCAGGTGTTGTCTGAAACATGTGATGAGGACTTGCGGGAACTCCGCGAAGAGGTTGAGGGTGTTCGGCTGTGGTCAAACCGCTCCAGTGCCTCCTTCAGGCTGGACGTATTAAGCTGTGACTCTGAGCCAGAGTCCTGACTCTGAAAAAACAAAGAAGCAAAATTAAGCAAAAGAAAAAAAAATGATCACAAAAGGACGGCATCTATACAAGTGAAAATTATAGGCCTGAAGGGCAAAGGTGCAAAGGAGCTTTTCATCTTAACAGTTAAAGCATTAATCTGACTTAAGAATTTGTTAATTTGTATTATTTGCAGTTAATCCAAATGTTGCTATATTTGGTCTTCATTCATTCATTCATTATCTTCCGCTTATCCAATTCAGGGTCGCGGGGGGTGCTGGAGCCCATCCCAGCTGTCGCTATATTTGGTCTTAATCAAGAAATTCTATTGCAATGTTTTTTCACCCCAATAATTACACTCCTATACTTGACATAATTTTAATTATAGGGATTGTGCATCTAACAAAGCTAGAGACGATTTTAAACATTTTTTTTCTCACCTTATCCACAGTGACTTCTGGATTAGCCTCCTCAATGCCCAGCTCTCTGCGCTGTTCTGCCCTCACTTCTGCATAGCTGCATTTTAGAGAAAGAACAGGGTGTGTTAGAATCAACCAGTGAAAAAGCAAGACACGAAACGTGTGTTAAAAACACATGCATTATACAAACTGACACATAAAAAGTTTTTTGCTATCACAGACTTAACAATCGTTAGCCTCATAGCATAATTGCCCAAGTCATATTTCAATGTTTTTGGAAAACAAGAGAAAACACAAGAAAAAACAATGTCATTGTTTTAGTTAGGCAGATATCACAATTTGGCAAAAAAATGACTTAGGCAATTATGGTATGAGGCTAACGCAATGGTTTGGAAAAAGCCCAGCACAAGAATGACATGAAAAAATATCCTATATCTTCAAAAAAAGGTTAATGAAAAGAAAAAAGAGAAAGCATTCAGCTGGTTGTACCTGACTACTGTGTGCGTGCAGACAATAAACTCAGGTCGAGAGTTCCACTGATGGTAGGTGATGTAGTAGTGCGTCTGCAGCCAGATCCACTGTTGACCTTTAGTCAAGAAACGGTAGTAGCAGGACTTCCCTTTACCATACTGCATTACTGACAAGGAGAGGGGCAGAAGCATCCAAATGTGTTACAAATAATATTCAGAGAAAGGCTTTTCTTTTTTTTTTTTTTTTTAAACAAAAAAGAGAAACTTTTTGCTGAATATGACTAAAAGTGAGCACTCACAGTGTTCGTGACATTTCGCTAGCGTCTCCAGGTCGTCCACATGGTAATAGTCGTACCCTGATGTCCCTAAAACTTCAAAAGGCAGGTAGCCTATGATCGGTGGAGCTCTGTAAAAGAAAAAGGCACATGCTCACTCAGCTGCTAATGTGAGACTGCTGGATACATACTTCTGGTAGAGAGATGCTTTTTAGTCTCAGTTTTAAAGTCAAGATTGAACAAGCTTTCATATAACGTTTTTATGCTTTAACTTCTGGTGTCCTGAAAAGCACAACTAAAAGCACAAAGGAAGATCTCAATGAGTAAATGAATTTGTAGGACAGGAATACAATTTGTGAAGAACTAATCTACTATAACTGGCTCATGTATATACAGTGGGTATGGAAAGTATTCAGACCCCTTTAAATTTTTCACTCTTTGTGTCATTGCAGCCATTTGCCAAAATCAAAAAAGTTCATTTTATTTCTCATTAATGTACACTCAGCACCCCATCTTGACAGAAAAAACCAGAAATGTAGAAATTTTTGCAAATTTATTAAAAAAGAAAAACTGAAATATCACATGGTCATAAGTATTCAGACCCTGTGCTCAGTATTGAGTAGAAGCACCCTTTTGAGCTAGTACAGCCATGAGTCTTCTTGGGAATGATGCAACAAGTTTTTCACACCTGGATTTGGG
>VUQH01083050.1:0-10168 GCA_015106775.1 Etroplus canarensis
GACAGGATTAGAAATGAGTCCATCAGAGCGACAGCTCATGTTGAGACGTTTGGAGACAAAGTCAGAGAGGCAAGGCTGAGATGGTTTGGACATGTTCAGAGGAGGGACAGTGGACATATTGGACAAAGGGTGTTGAAGATGGAGCTGCCAGGCAGGAGGAGAAGAGGAAGACCACAGAGAAGGTTGATGGATGTAGTGAAGGAGGACATGCAGAGGGTTGGTGTGAGGGAAGAGGATGCTGGGATAGGGTGAGATGGAGGCAGATGATCCGCTGTGGCAGCCATTAATGGGAGCAGCCGAAAGAAGAAGAGGAAGAGGAAGAAGATCCCACTGAATGACCTTGTCCAAACTAGAAAACAAAGCTGCCTAATCTGGCTCTTGATGAGTTTCTTAACCTTGCAACATCCACTGGGTTGCCTGCAAACCACTTCGAGATATGGTTAGATTGGATTTCAGCCACATGGTAAACCAGTTTCATTTCAATAAGATGTCATCTTTCAAGCCAAGTCTCTGACATGCAAGTTCTTTTGTTACAGGATTTCCTTTGGGTGTTCCATATTGGCAAAACTTCCACAGGAAAGGGTAGATGTGAACCCAGCCCGAAACAGGCCAGTGGTGACTTGCTGCATGTTAATAGGTTTGAACCTACCCAAGAATTTGTGCTGAAACATTTCCGAGTTCCTTTGATAAACACTGTCAGCAAAATGCTACACCCAAAAGATGGGTAAAAGTGAAAGTAAAAAGTGATCCAAATGTATAAAGTCCAAAAGATCAGCCCAAAAATATGTGCAATATAAACATCATGTGTCCTCACTCCTAACTCTCTTTCAGTGAGCATTGCTGCAGTTACTATGGGAGTGTCTTGGTAAATGTGTTGAGTTCTATGCGTATTATAAAAGACAAAGAAGTTAATGTAATATTTTAAGTGTAAAGAACATACTCATTCGCAACTCTTAGCCTCTGCTAGAGCAGCTCTTTATAATTGACAGTTCAAAATAATCATTTTGAATTCAATACTGGGCCTTGGTGGAGCTGCTCAGTTGTTTGAAATATGCTCCTTTAAGGCCACCCTCCCTTTACTCCATCTTTCTTTATTTTAGCTGCTGGAAACAGAGGGTTTGAACAGCAGGCACTTGTACGGCCACTAACCTGAATGTGTGAAATTTTGACTGCCAGTCAATGTGGACAACCATATTGAACTGCGTACTGTATACATTGCACCTATAGGAGCTTTAATAAAATTCCATTCTAAATCCATCGGCATTAATAGAGAAGCAGACAGACCTAACAGATTCCAGTTTCATGTAATGGAGGAGGCTTCCTCACACACAAAAGTTGTTCATGGAGTCCCACAGGGTTATGTGCTGGGACCAGTCCTCTTTATGTTATACATGCTTCGCTTATGCACTATTATAAAACACTGCAAATATTTTCATTACTATGCAGATGATACCCAGCTATGAAGCCAGATGACACGAATCAATTAGTTAAACTACAGGCATGATTGTATTTGACCCTCAAAACCTCAGAAACACTCTTTCTAACCAGATACTTACTCTGGCCTGCATTACTTTGGCCTCCAGTGACACTGCGAGGAATCTTGGAACTACTTTTGACCAGGATATGTCCTTTAATGCTCACATTAAACAAATATGCAGGAAAACCTTTTGTCACCTCTATAAAGCTACCAAAATTAGAAACATCCTGTCTGCGCGTGTTGCTGAAAAACAGGGATTCGGGGATTTTGGACTAGGGCGGAGGTTCAACTTCCTGAAGGACAATGACCTTGGAGTGATACTGGAGTGGTTTAAGGGGACACATGTTAATGTGTTGGAATGACCTTGTCAAAGCCCAGACCTCAATTCAACTGAGAATCTGTGGCTTGACTTAAAGATTGCTGAGCACCAGCAGAACCCATCCAACCTGAAGGAGCTGGAGCAGTTTAGCTTTGACGCGTGACAAAAATCCCAGTGGGCTGATGTGCCAACCTCATAGAAACACGCCCTAAGAGACTTACAGCTTTAATTGCTGCAAAACGTGGCTCCACAAAGTACTTTGGGAGGTGAATATGCACACGCCATTTTTTGGTTTTTATATTTATTCAATTTTTAAATTATTTTTTCATGACACTTCTCCAGTTTGGACTATTTTGTGTAAAAATTGCCCCTCCAACTTAAATGATAGGTTGTAGTGTTAGAATCAACTTGTCCTCCAATCTAAACAACAGTATAAGTCGAGGCCAATATACTGACATATACATACATATGCTAACTTGAAAGTATGAAACTTTTGCTATATTTAATTATAGTGAAGACTGAACAGACCTCTCTCACAATGTTGAAGAACCCCTCAAACAAATCCTGGATCTGGACTGAAAGTTAATCACTTGTAACTTGGGCCATTTCCGACTGCCGGTACAATTTTCATGCCAATCCCTCTGTAACTTTTTGCATGAATCTTTTACCCAACAAACAAACCAGATCAAAACCGTAACCTCACAATCTCCATGTCCTAATGAGAGTTTTACATTCCACCACATCCCTAGGTTGCTCTACTGGACTCAAATCTGCTGACTGATAAGATAAGAAGCTTCATTTATAAGTGCAGGGAAATGCATCCAGTTACACAGCGACTGTGGAGGCCGTTTGAGTACAGTGAACTTGTCGTCCTTTTCAAGAAACCAGTCTGAGATTATTTGAGCTTTACGACATACAACAAGCGGTTATTTGAGTTACTGCTGTCTTCCTATCAGCTCGCAGCCGTCTGGCCTTTCTCGCCTGACCTCTGGCACGAAGAAGGCATTTTCTTCCAGACAACTCACTCATTCTCTCTCACTGGATGTTTTTTTTTTTTTTTCTTCAGACCCTAGAGATGTCTGTGTGGGAAAATCCTAGTAAGCCCAGCAGTGTCTGAAATACTTGGAGCAGCCCGTTTGACACCAATAACTATGCCATGTTAAAAGTCACTTAAATCATCTTTCTTCCCCCATTCTGATGCAACCCAGAGGTCAGCTGGCAACAAGCGTGATAAATAACTACAGTAGAAGATATTACCTCTGAAGTCTAGTCTGCAAGAACTCCTATTATAGGAGCAAGGAAATCATAGTGCTTTGTCATATTTCATTATAATGTTTACATTATTAAAATGTGTTGGTTTATGTAGCTGCCACCAGTTACCTGTACTCCATAGGCTGCAGGTCTTCAAGCTCAAATCAGATTTTATGCTGAGATCGGATTTTTATGCGTTCACATTGTAGTTTAAGTGCGACCGCCATCAGACTCCAGGGCGAACAGCCTACCCAGTGCAGAATTATGACGTCTGTCTCTCTTCAATGATGTTAAAGTCGGATGAAATGCGACCTGAATGGTCAGGTCAGCCTGAATCCGATTCTAAAAAATCAGATGCGTGCTGTTCATACTGTCATGAAGAAATAAGTTATGGGTCACATATCGGCAAAAAATCGGATTTGGGCCACTTTTGCCTGCAAGTGCGAACGTAGCCATAGAAGAGAAGTCGTTCCACTGTTACGCCACAAGAGGGAGTAGCCCCCAAAATGAGGACAGCTACTGTAACGGGGGCAAACAAGGCCAGGCCACTCATTGTAAAGCCGTGAGCCTAGCAAGAAACAAAACTATATTATGCAAGTGTGTAAGTGTGTGTATTTGTTTTAAAGTGGTGTTAAAGGCCAACTCAACAAAACACACTGGTTTTAATTCATGCCCTTCCTGACACAACCCTCCATGGTGAGAGGGGCTTGTATACCCACCTGGAATTGAACCAGGGACCTTTTGCATAAGGCGAATGTGTAAACCACTACACAATACAAATAGTACAGGCGGTAAAGCTTGGATACCACCTGAGTCTGTCATCTTTGTGTTTATGCCCAACATTTCTGCAGGATTATGCCTGTCCTGTTTCTGCTCTCTCTTATTATTCCTCTTTGAAAACACAGACTATGTAGATGTGATCTTAAGTTGAAATTCTGTTTTAATCCCATTAGTTACAGACTTCTGATGAACTTTTGATAACACTTGCTGGTAATTATGTTAACTGCCATGCTGTATTTTTTGTTGTCTTGGGACTTCAAGTGTCCTGAGAAACCCGGGTGGCTGTGGCGTGTCTCCAAAAGTGAGCTGTCGGACTGAGGCTTTCTACCGTAGAGGACACATCAGGACCAATTCAGCGTTGTGTGAAGAAGAGGAGGACAGAGAGAGATGGAGAGGAGAACAGCTGGAGAACAGACAGGCTGTTCTGTTCGAGGGATGAGTAGAAAATTTAAAGCAACAGCGATAACAATAACACGGCAATAAACATGTTTAAAGTGATAAAGAAGAGTACGGATCAGGTGTTTTTATTGGATAAATGTTCTTTATGTAGGGAAGCAGTGAGTCCTGATGGTGCTGCTGGACATGGACAGGCTGTCCAATAAAGACCGTCCTGTTCTCTGTCACTGGGACATCATCTGGAGGGGTCTTCCTCTCTCTGTTACCCACAGCATGATTATTTATTCATTAATCCATAACCTATCTTTTAGTTAATGTCAAAAATAGTTTTTGTGATCAGTGTGAAAAAAATCTTCCTTTAAGTAAGAAGTATGAATAAACTGAAAATACTGCAGTACAGAGGGCAGCCACAAGTTGTACAGTGAAAACCTTAAAGTGTGTATGGTGAAATGTGTTATGTACTTTTAGTGGCTTTCATTTCGCCCCAAGACTAATCTGCACTGGTAATTTAAAGAGGTTTTACGCCAGGTGCCCTCCCTGTTGAAACCCTCCATGGTGAGAGGGGCTTGTGTCCCCATCTGGAATCTAACCTGGGACCTTTTGCTGGTAATGGCCCGTCACACCTTGACGATTTAGCCAGTGTATGCTAGCGCTGGCATACACAGAACTAGCTGTGTTTTTTTAAATTTTGGATGTATACAGAACGTATTAGTAACTCATAGAACGTTTCAATAAGTTATAGATAACTTATACCAATGTTTCTCATAGGTTAGAAACAAGTTTTGGGTACACTAGACATTATTATGTATTTTGACTTATGAGTAACTTACAAGTAAGGTGTGTCAACAATCGCATAACCCAAGGCCCACGT
Source organism: Etroplus canarensis (assembly GCA_015106775.1). Lineage (NCBI taxonomy): Eukaryota > Metazoa > Chordata > Actinopteri > Cichliformes > Cichlidae > Etroplus > Etroplus canarensis. The sequence continues at coordinate 5,095 of VUQH01083050.1, forward strand.
ATGCGGGATGTATGAGCCAAACGCCGGCATACATCGGAAATGTTGTGCATGCTCCAAATTTTTCAGCAACCGTCCTACCCAGCATATACCAGCATGCTTCAGCGAGCTTTTAACTTATTGCACCATTTAGCAAATAGAAGTAATTTTGGCAATCCTAACTGACCTAAAACAGAAGAAGTTTAGTCTGATTTCATTTCAGACAGTGAGAAAAACATGTTTGTGTCTTTTCACACAGTGTATGGAAACTTCTGGTTTTGACTGTATGTCATCTTAAATTCTGTCATGTGATTCGACTCCAGAGGCTTAAACACGGTTCCCTTCGTCACTCAGTCCATGTGTAGCGTAGTAAGCCAGACCACCTTCATGCTCTTCGCTGTATGGTGCAACCTAACCCTGCGAAGCACTTACCTTGTTTGTCTGCTGCCTTTTCCAGCTTCATTCTTGTGCCTGCATGGACTCTCCTGCAAAACCCTGCCTGACCCGCTCTCGAGCAGTAACTCTGGACAGCTCTGAGCTCAAAGGATCTCTCTGCTGTGAAGAACTGCCCCACACCGCTTGAGACCGCGAACTCCTGTATCTCATTTGCACATTCTGTTGAAAACTATCTGAACCCTTGGGGTCATCCCCCTCATTGTAATGAAAATCTCTCATTCCACCACATCCCAAAGGTGCTCTGTTGGATGGAGATCTGTTAGTCAACACAGTGGAGGCCTTTTATTAGCATAAACTGAAGCACACTGTGAGTCACAACAACTACTTTGTCTAAAAGATGGGTGGATTCAAATGAAGTGAAGCCCCAAACACCAGTCTTACAATAACAAGTGCAGTTGAAATATGTGGTCCACCCCTCTCTCTCTCTCCCCTGCTCACATTTAAGTCTGACTCAGTGCCTACTGCTGGAGTGAGAGTATGCAACCTCTGGCATAAACAACGCATTTAAACTCCCTTTCTTCTCCATTCTGATGCAACCTGGAACCAGTGCTGTACAGATACAATTTCTATATAAAAGAGCAGATGTGAGACCTACCCCGACCCTAAAGAGGTCAGCGGTGACTTGGTGGATGTTCAGATGGTAACTTGAACGTATTCAAGCATTTGTGCCCCCTCAGGATTAAAAATTCAAGATTCAAGAAGCTTTATTGTCATGTCAACCACATACAGCTGACGCAGAGCATAGTGAGATGAGACAACGTGTCTCCGGGACCTGGTGCAACATAAACATGTAACATGAAGATCAAATATGAAAATAACAACACAGAGCTAGGACTGAGGGGTTTTTTTTTCTCCCTATCCACGTAAAGTGCAAAGTGTGCAGTGTGCGCAATTAGTGCAAGATCAGCGTGGTGCAAAAACAGTACAAAAAGAAAAGTACAAAAAGAAAAGACAACACGAGAACAAGACACCAGCGCCGAAAGAAAAAGGAAATGAAATGATGTACAGAGTATCAGCGGTTGAGGTAGTGTAGATAAAGAGTGTGTGTGTGTGTGTGAGAGAGGGACAGAGTTTTGTGCATTTAGTTCTTAGTCTTGTACAGTTCTGGGTATATGTGTGTGTGTGTGTGTGTGTGTGTGTGTGTGAGACAGAGTTTTTGTGTGATCCATTCCTGGATGTTGAGGAGCCTGATGGCTTGAGGAAACAAACTGTTACGCGGTCTGGTTGTGAGGGCCCGAACGCTCCGGTACCTCTTCCTAGACGGCAGGAAGGTGAAGCGTGTGTGTGAGGGGTGTGTGGGGTCATCCACAATGCTTTGAGGCCGCAGAGTGCGGTGTAGAGGGAAGAGAGACTCCGATGATCTTTTCCTCACTAGAAGGGTCTTGCAATCCGAGACGGCGGTGGTGCAGCTGCTCTGCTGCTCTCTGTATCGTTGGTGACTAAACCTCACCAGACACCTTCTAAAAGTAGCACACTGTGTATCAAAACAGACGACGTTTCCAGCAGATGAGTAAAAGCGAAAGTAAAATGTGGATCCAAATGAAATGAGATCCACACCCAAAGACCAATCAGAAGCAGTGTAATGGAAACATCATTTAGCCTCACAGCCATCTGGGGTGTGTGTGCTGTTTATTGTGTACTGTGTGCATCATAAAAGCTGGGAGGATGTTAAATGAACATATTTTAGCTCTTGAACACTGTCTCTCTCTCTCTCTCTCTCGCTCTCTTTTTGGCACACTGGAAACCACACATTTTCCCTTTCCTGCTTGTCCCGAGCAGCAACAAACTTTCACTTCTGCTTCAGCTTCATTCCTGGCATGAATAATAATCATTCCCTTCTGCTGCTAACACACACACACACACACACACACACACACACACACAGGAGTTTCCCAGCAGATAAATAGCTCTTGACTGCAAACAAGGACTAAACAAAGCAAGGCAGAAGGAAAAAATGAAGAAGATTAATAGTTCTTACATATAAACTGTTGCAGTTGCACAGTCATAGTTGTCCTCAGTGATGACCCTCCAGCTCATTTCCCTTACATACATTTAGGCCCTACAGCTCCTCAGTTATAACATTATATACTGACAGACCCTTCATCCTTTTGCCACCCTTTCACACTTTGACGATTTAACCAGTGCACGTCAACGTAGCAAAAATGCTGGCATATGCCGAACTACTGATGTTTTTTAAAAATTTTATATAACATATATAGAACATTTTGATAACTTCTAGATAACTTATACCAACAAATGCTTAGAGAGTCCTTCTCTCTCTCTTCACCCCCAACCGGTCGAGGCAGATGGCTGCCCCTCCCTGAGCCTGGTCTCTGCCGGAGGTCTCTTCCTGTTAAAAGGGAGCTCTTCCTTCCCACAGTCACCAAGTGCTACTCATAGGGGATCATCTGATTGTTGGGTTTTTTTCTCAAGTACTGTAGGATCTTTATCTTACAGTGTGACGCACTTTAAGGTGACTTTTGTTGTGAGTTGGCGCTATATAAATAAAATTGAATTAAATTGTTACCCAACCTGCATAGTGTGTCTTAGCATATAGGCTGCTGCTTGACGATTTGCAACGCAGTCATCCGAAACACGTCAAATGAGATGAGATTCAACTTTATTGTCATTACTCATATACAAGTAGAAGGTAACGAAATGAGGTTTGGCATCTCACCAGAAGTACAGTAAGCAGGAGTGCAATAATAAATATGAATATTATGTACAAAGTGATCATAGTGGTAAGATAACCTATTATGATACTATAATTTAGGTGTATATGAGTGTTTATAATTTAAGTACGTTTTTACAGAATTACTAATATTCAGGATAAGGTGCAGTGGAGGTATATACATTTATATATATGTATGTATATATATATAGAGAGAGAGATACACATATATATAATATGGGAAATGTGCAGATAAATATATAGGTAGTCCATTAGGTAATTTGCTGATAGAAATGGTGGAAAGACTGAGATAGTAGAGGGGTTAGAGGGGGGCAGAGTTCAAGAGGGAGACAGCTCTAGGGAAAAAGCTGTTCTTCAGTCTGCTGGTTCTGCACCGGAGGCTCCTGAAGCGCCTCCCAGAGGGCAACGGAACAAACAGGCTGTGCGCAGGGTGGGAGAAGTCTTTGAGGATGCTGCGGGCTCGACGTAGACAGCGTTTCCTCTGGACGTCCTCAATAGCTGGAAGTGGGGACCTGGTGATGCGCTGGGCGGTTTTCACCACTCGTTGTAGCACCTTCCTGTCTATGACAGAGCAGCTTCCATACCAGACTGTAACACAATTGGTCAGGATGCTCTCTATCACGCAGTGGTAGAAGTTACTCAGGACATCTGGAGACAGGTGGTGGCGCTTCAGTGTCCTCAGGAAGAAGAGGCATTGGTGAGCCTTTTTTACTAGCCTGGAGGAGTTAGTGGTCCAGGAGAGGTCCTCAGAGACGTAGGTCCCCAGGAACTTAAAGCTGGAGACACGTTCAACAGCCATCCCGTTGATGTGAATGGGGTTGTGTGTGCTCCCTCTTTCTCTCCTGAAATCCACAATAAGCTCCTTTGTCTTGCTGGTGTTGAGGAGCAGGTTGTTGTCAGCGCACCAAGCGGACAGATGCTGGACCTCCTCCCTGTAGGCCGTCTCATCGTTGTCGCTGATGAGGCCGATCACCGTCGTGTCGTCTGCAAACTTGATGATGGCGTTGGATCCATGTACAGGTCTGCAGTCGTAGGTGAAGAGAGAGTAGAGGAATGGGCTCAGCACACAGCCCTGTGGTACGCCGGTGTTGAGTGTAATGGTGGTAGAGTGGGTGTGTCCTGACCTAACAAACTGGGGTCTGTTGGTCAGAAAGTCCATAATCCAGTAACGGAGGGAGGTGTTGAAGCCCAGGTCTCCAAGTTTGTTGTTTAACTTGGAGGGTATGACCGTGTTGAATGCTGAGCTGAAATCAACAAACAGCATCCGTGCGTATGTGTTGTTATTGTCCAGGTGTGTGAGCACAGAGTGCAGCGCAATAGAGACAGCATCCTCTGTACTCCTATTGCTGCGGTAGGCAAACTGGTATGGGTCCAGGGTAGGTGGGAGACAGTTCTTCAGATGAGCCAAGACTAGTCGCTCGAAGCACTTCATGATGATGGGTGTGAGTGCTACCGGGCGGTAGTCATTCAGGCACCTCGGGCTGGAGTGTTTCGGCACCGGAACAATGGAGGTGGCTTTGAAGCATGCTGGCACAGTAGCTTGGGTGAGGGATAGGTTGAAGATGTCCGTGAAAACCCCAGTGAGCTGCTCCGCACATGCTCTTAGCACACATCCGGGGACGCCATCAGGACCAGCAGCCTTTCGAGCGTTGACCTTGCTCAGCGCAGCATAAACGTCTGTGGAAGTGAGTGAGAGAGAGAGGCTGATTGTCTGCAGTAGGCCTGGATGTGGTTTGCGGCTCGTTGTTGTCTCTCTCGAAACGAGCATAGAAGTGATTTAGCTCGTTCAGGAAGGAGACGTCTACAGTCATCGGGGAGGAATTGCTGGGTTTATAGTCACTGATGGCCTGAATGCCCTGCCACAATGCGTCTACGGTCGAAGTAGGAGAAGTGCTCCTCTATCTTCAGCTTGTGCAGGGGTATGGTTAAAGGAGGCACTAGGATGGCACT